>CM042164.1:27500-78388 GCA_023376005.1 Doryteuthis pealeii | reverse complement strand
AACTTCGATGAATATTCCTCTCTGCTCTCTCTCTCTCTCTCTTCTCCTTCTCTCTCTCTCTCTCTCTGATCTTTTTCTTGGAAAGAATAATTATACCCCCTCTCTCTTCTCTCCTCTTCTCTCTCTCTCTCTCTCTCTCTCTCTGAAGTTTTTCTGGAAAAGGATTAATCAATAACCCTCTCTCTCTCTCTCTCTCTCTCTCTCTTCTCTCTCTCTCTCTGAACAGTTTTTCGGAAAGGATAATTCATGTAACTTTCTCTCTCTCTCTGCTCTCTCTCCTTCTCTCTCCTCTCTCTCTCTCTCTCTCTGAAACATTTTCGTGGAACGGATAATCCTGGCATTATTGGAATTATCCCTTGAAA
This sequence comes from Doryteuthis pealeii, assembly GCA_023376005.1. Taxonomy (NCBI): domain Eukaryota; kingdom Metazoa; phylum Mollusca; class Cephalopoda; order Myopsida; family Loliginidae; genus Doryteuthis; species Doryteuthis pealeii. The sequence goes on along the minus strand of CM042164.1, from coordinate 78,026 downwards.
AAAATCTTCTCGAACGGTTTTAGCGGAATTTATGGTGATTCGCAAAACCGAGTGACAAGTCGACATCATTTTCTTCCTTGTCTTCGATTACAAATGGAGAGCAGAAAATTCTAAATGACCGCCAAACTGTCAATATGCCTTGAACCTGGTCCACCGATTTACTTGACGCAACGTTCAGCGAATATTTAAATGGACGTCTCAAGATGAACTGGCACCGTTTGTTAGAAAGAATCCTCGACAATTCGCCTTTCAATCATAGCAGGCCTTCATTTCATTCGTTGTTTTTTGAGAGAAATAAGATTCCTGAAAAAGTTATGAAAACGGTTTGAAATGCGTGGGATTATGTTACCGACGATGCATTTATAGATATACACCCAAAGTATGGAGACGCCTGGTCAAATGTTAGATCTTAGGAAATGACTCGTCGATCCGAGTTCAATTCGCTGGACGGAAGGCTGTTTGTAATTTCACAGCGCTAATAAGCTTGTATGAAAGATAATGATCCAATTCTCCCTCCAGGCTATGGGTAAATAGCAGGCCCGGTTTAGCTCAGTTCAGGTAGAGCGTTCGGCTAGGAAAACCACAAGGTTCCTAGTTCATACCGGTCCCCGCCAATTCAGCGTATGAGTTAGCACAGGATCTTGCGGTAAATAAGGAGCTGGATGGTTAGTGTGTGCCGCCACCTCAGATGCTAAAACAATCTGTCTGTCTAGGCGCTATTGAAAAGGGATATACTCCTCCTGACTGGCTGATTAACGACTTGGGCCGCCCGTCGACTTTACTGTTACTTTACTTTGAGTTAACCGGTCTAGGGAGAAAGGTAAACTTCTAAAGTTCAAAACCTGTTAAACTCCGTAAATAAATTGACCTTGTGTCAGCATCCTGCTCGTGCGGAGGGTTGTTAAAAGTAGTATTATAAAGAATTAAATCTAATGAGTCCGAACCTTTTTTAAGAAAAACTACTAAAAGTTTCGCTAAGTGGCTCTCAGGTAAGATCTGACTAGCGGTTTGTATGAATATAGTAGTATATCTTATATATAATATACATTATAAATTGTTTTTGCTTCTGGCCAAATATTGTACCAATAGATGTTATTTTGTTGGTTTGTACGATTATCTTCGTCTATTTCTTTTTCCCAAGTGTTTTTTTCTCCCCGGGTGATGTTTGGTAGTGATATTGTTTACAATCAAACTTTTCTGGTTTTTTCTCACCCGAGATTTTACCAACAAGTTGATTATATATATATATATTAATATATAATATATATTATATAGATACTATACCACCAAAATATAGGCAGAAGTATTTAAGTTTTAATATAATAAATATTATATTGAAATACAAGCACAAAAAATAGTACGCTATATTTTACTTTTATTCTAATTGATTTCCATAGAAAGTATACATAGGATTTGCTTTAATACGTTTAAGAATAAACAATTTTAGAATTCAATATCATCTATTAAAAACCGTTTTATTAAAACCGTAGCATTATTCATACATATACTATGTAACATTTATTTCTTGATGATACATAACACGTATAGCAGAATTTAAAACAAATTAATAATAGGCTATTTTGCAGCAAATCAGCTCAGCTAGACCTTAATAGAACATTGTTAATAAATAAGTTGCTAATTAAGATTAAATTAAATTAATTGAATTATATAATAACCATGGAAAATATAACGTAATAACTGAAGAAATTGTGACGTTGTTGGTGACGTAGTTTCGGTTACAGACATCACACAATCTCCATTATAATAAGATATATATGTATATTGGGTATGAGTGTGTGCAATTTTTAAATGAGGAAAACATCCATATATAATTTGCTTGAAGCATTGTGTATATATTGGGTAGGGGTTGATTTAGAAGGCTATCACAATGCAGGTGTAAAGAAAAAATAATAATACGGGTAACAATGATGTTGTGTGTTAATTTGTATTTAATTCTTGAATTTTCGAGATAAAACTTCTATTTCAAAAGATCACTGGAACTGAAGCAGTCTAGTTATGACATTTCTTTTTAAATGAATTTTTTTTTTTTTTGAAAATGATGGTATTTTTATATAACTGTATTCTCGTGTGTATGTTTACGTGAAATGTTTATATATATATATATTATATATATATATATAATATATGCCCCCAGAAATTTGGTAATGAGCTCTCTAGTTGGTAATTTAAATTAACTCTCACTACTAAGTAAATAAGCAATGATCATTTCTCCGGAAATTTGATCTCTCAGTGACCGAAAGATACATACATTCCTATGTACTTAATAGTTTAAAAACACCAATTCCCCCGCATCAGCTGTCAGTGGGCGAGGGGATAAGATATCGGACTAACATGCGGTCAGTCTGAGTTCGACCCTACCCAAGGATAGTTGTATATGCCGAAACACGTGTCTGTGGATGACTTATTAATATATGTGTATATATATATATATATATATATAAGTTTCAATAATATCACACTTTATTTGGTGATCAGCTAATTAAACAAATTATTTTAAAAGGAGGCGAAAGAAGATAGAGAAACTTAAGGGCCCTTTCGACTGGTGCATTTTTAAAGGTTCTATAACCGGTAGATCGTTTTAAAGTCAAAGTGTATAAATTGGGTAAAAGGGGAGTAGGATAATATAAAGGTTGGAGCAACAAGAAGGGGAAAAACCCTTCATGTCACCCCAACTTCAGCAACAACATCCCCAGCAAATATTACCAAGGAATGTTTTAAACGGTGTTGCCTACACAAGATCGGGCAGTGAATAAAAATTGCCACTGCCTCAAGGACATGCAGATGGTGATTTGACCTAGCCTTGAATATCACGGAAAATTGCTGACCACTATAGTTGATTCTGCGGCTATTTAAACTGCACAGATGATCACCAATATCTGAGTCCTGCGCCGGTGAGAGCCCGGATGTTGTTTGAGGAATACTTCTTATTCCTTTCGGGACATGTTGGTTTATTCTTACACCCAATCTCTGTGACGTCCTTCCAATATACTTGTAGGAAGAGGAGAAGAAGAATATTTGCTGGGGATGTTGTTGCTGGAGTTGGGGTCACGTGAAGGTTTTTTTTTTCTCCACTTCTTTTTGCTCCAACCTTGATATTGTCCTATCCCCCTTTACCCAAATTATACCCTTTGACTTTAAAACGATCTACCGGTTGTAGAGCTTTTCAAAATGCACCGGTCGAAAGGCCCTTAAGTTTCTCTATTTTCTGTTGCCTCCTTTTAAAATAATTTGTTTAATTAGCTGAGCACCAAATAAAGTATGATATTATTGAAACTTTTATACAAATTTAATAGTACCAAAAACTCGTTTATATATATGTATGTGTGTGTGTGTGTGTGTGTGTGTGTGTGTGTTTGTAATATAGTGAAAATATTTGAAAAAAACACAGGTTCAAATAAAATGGGTGGTATTTAAAATGAGTGGTATTTATCTATGAGTGGTATTTGAAGCCGTGTTTTTTCAATTTTTCACTATATTAAATACCGTCGGATTCACTTCCATTTTTCTTTTTCACACACACACACACACACACACACATATATATATATATATATATATATATAATCCAAATAATCCAAAAGTCCAGAGAATAAATCTTCCTTACGACACAAGAGTTTTTTAAACAACCCGTTGCAGTTTGAGAGCTCAATGTGTGCTCTTAATGCTAGAGTCACAGAGCAAATATATAAGTAAAGAAATAACAAAAGACTTAGAGATTTAGCATTATAATCTATTTCGGGGAGCTTAGACAAAGTGTCTAATTCACCCAGCTCATCAGCTTTGTTATTTCTTTACTTATATATATATATATATATATATATATATATATATATATATTTTAATTTTGCTTGAAGGCAATTATAAATGCATGTATCGCATAAAATTCGATAATTATAGAAAATAATCTTGACAAGTAAATTCCGCAAAGGATGGCTCGCTATGCAGAACACCGTACAGACTGTTTCGACTTATTAAGTCTCTTCAGCGATGTATACTAACGACTCCCCTCCGACAGGAATCGAAACCGGGATTTCACAGGCATAGTCAGAGACCATATCCGTTCGGCCGCCGGTACATAGCGAACAATCCCTGCGAAATTAACCTTGTCAATGATACTATTACACCCCTGCCATAGTAGGTAAGTGGACGTTTATTTAGTAAACAAACCCGGCCGTAAGCTCTTCGGCGAAGTGAATAAGATTTTGGATGTTTTTTATAGAAACATTGTTGAATAAAATTATTATTTATATTTTACTTGAAGGCAATTATAAATGCATGTATCGCATAAAATTCGATAATTATAGAAAATAATCTTGACAAGTAAATCCCGCAAAGGATGGCTCGCTATATATATATATATATATATATATATATATATATATATATATATATATATATATATATATATATATATAAAAGGAGTAAAATAGAGAATTAAATCGGACAGTATGTAGATAAAATAGAAAAGCACGAAGTATTCCAAAAGATGAGTTTATTCTTGATGGTGAAGTCGATGTTGTAACGTTTCTGTTCATGCGACCTTCATCAGCACATGCGGTGAAATATTGTGTGGTAATGGTGGATGACTTGCGAAATAGAAGCATTATTTTCCAGACCATTTAATTTTAGGGGAACGACCTTCCTTACCTTTAATTGACCAATCATATGACAACGAGATAGTGGGCTCACGTCTTCTATTATTTTGAACACTGATTTCCATTGATTAGTTAAAGTGTTTCATTGCTTGATCATCAGACACCATGTACTTGAATGCACAAGACATACAAAATTCTCTCCAGAAGAAGATAAGTAGCTTTGCTTAGATATTTACGCCAAGGTCAGTTTTCAAAACCAAAGTTAAAGAATCCAGTCTGTCCGGGATAAAACAGATAGATCCATGCTCCGTCTGGGATTTGAACGTGGATCGCCAATTCCATAAGTATCTTTGTTTAAAGCTATCCAATCATTCCATTAAAAGTAAGAAATGCGGGAATACCATCTGGTTTTAAAACTATTTTGCGTAGAACCAAAATAGACTTCCACACTCAATGGTAAACTCCTGAAATCGGTGAAATAATTCACGTACCAAGGTAGTAATATCTCATCAACAGAAAGCGACGTCAATGCACGCATAGGAAAGGCATGGGCTGATTTAAACACATTGTCAGTGATATGGAAATCCGATCTTGCTGACAAATAAAAGCAAAAGTTCTTCCAAGCCGTAGTAGGCTCAGTGTTACTGTACGGCTGCACTACCTGGACTCTAACGACGCGCCTGGAGAATAAGCTAGATGGGACTTGCACGAAAATGCTGCGTGCAATATTAAACAAGACGTGGAAACAACACCCCACGAGAAAACGGCTGTATGGCCACCTGCCCCATATCACACAAACCATCCGTGTGAGGCGAACAAGACACACTGGGTACTGCTGGAGAAGGAAGGACGAACTCATAAGTAACGTTCCTCTGTGGAAGCCAACACATGGGCGCGCCAGAGTAGGTCGCCCAGCAAAGATGTACATAGATCAGCTCTACGCAGATATTGGATGCTGTGCAGGGGACCTCCTAGGGGCAATGAATGATAGGGTAGGATGGCGAGAGATTGTCATTGATATCCATGCTGCCAGCGCGACAGGGATGATGATGATGATGATGATGATGATGATGATCTATAAATGCATTGTAAACTTACGTTATTACATGCCCCATTTAATGGGCAATTGTCGCTGTTTCTGCAATTACATTCAGGTTTGCTATTATCATTAGAATTGAGGATTTTTGTGTCGTGGGTACATAAATTTAAATCTAAAAGTTATTTTTATTGATATACAATATTGAAATTGGGAATTCCGGAATATATTTTGGTAACTTTGATCTCATGTCGTCCATGTTTAATTTACGCTGTTTTAGCGAACCAGCATCAGGCGAATTTCCAGCCCAATTTAGATATTTTCCGAGTCGTGTTTTTGTCACTCTATCTCGGCAAATTAATGTAAATATTTTAAACTCATCCCCCCCCCCGATTTTTACCGGCAAATTTCGATACCATTATAGGTGGCCTATCTCTTGAATGTGGCCTACGAAATCATTTCTCTTAGCATATTATAAGGTTATAATAATAACTTCTAACCCTAACCATAACCATAACCATAATCCTATCGCTAACCCTAACCCTAACCCCTAACCCTATTTGCCTGGGGGATGTTAACATGCGGTCCAGGGCCGAAGCCACCAGACCCTTCATGTTTTAACTCTGTAGAATTTGTTAGATTTGTCTCCGTTTACAAATATATATTTTGAATTATTAATAATCTTAATGTCGCGCTTCAATTTTTCTTAGAATTTGCTTTTTCGGTTGGAATATTTTGACATTGTAAAACAATTACACAAAAAATTTTACAATTTTTCACGAAATAAGAAAAAAATGGAATCCCGTTCATTTTCAAGGATTGCAGATTTACAAATCCAAGAAAAGATGAGATTGTTATAATGGGAACATCTTTCGAATTTTTCATACTCACCAAATCTTCAGAAAGAAAGAAATTCTAGAATTCTGAAATAGGGTTAGCGGTTAGGGGTTAGGGTTAGGGTTAGGGTTAAGGTCCTTCAATTTCTTTTTTTCGGAGGACTTAAAAGTGGAATTACAATTCTTCACGAAATAAGAAAAAAATGAAATCCCGTTCATTTTCAAGGACTGCAGATCTACAAATCCAAGAAAAGATGAGATTTTTATCATGGGAAAATCTTTCGCGTTTTCATACTCACTAAATCTTCAGAAAGAAAGAAATTCTAGAATTCTGAAATAGGGTTAGGAGTTATGGTTAGGGTTAGGGTCTTTCAAATTTATTTTCGGAGGACTTAAAAGTGGAATAAAAATATCCCTTACGGCTGGATTGCAGTCGTTGAAAGGCGATTACATTATTTATGATAATATTTAAATAAATTTCATCTATTTTTTATATCTACTATGGTAAACATAATTGCTTTCAAAATACACTAATATACTAGAGTGAGTCAAAAAGTAATGCCATTTCATTTATTTCATGTGAATTCTTTTATAAAACTAAGGGCTACATTGAGTGCCCTGACGAGACTCAGAGCAAGAAACCAATGAGTAAAACCCAACTTGCCAATCGACAATGTCCTCCTTCTGCATCAAAATGATCAACTACACACAATCAAGGACAAGGGAGAAACTAGCCTCATTCGGGTGGACAACTTTACCGCATCCTCCATACTCAATTTACTATTTTTCACATTTATTTATATTCTTCAACATGCATATATATATGTATATATATATATATATATATATATATATATATATATATATATTACAGTGTGTACAGAAATAACCTACTCTAGTTTCACCATGTATTATGTTTATTCACTCATGTTTCACGTGTATCCTTATAGATCTTGTGAATTCTCATGGTGATCCTTATGGATATTTTGAGGATCCTCATAGTGAAACTCGAGTAGGTTATTGTTGTGGGGTTTTAAGCGGTCAAATAAGAACAAAACGACGGGTAACAAATGTAGGAAAATGTATTAACAAAAGAGTAGACAAATACAGTACAGAGAAGTGGGAATTACGTCCGACAAATAGAGTTATGAGCTGACTCGCATTGGCTTACTCTACAAGCCATGATTGTCCATGTTACTTATAGTAACCGTCGGCGCATTCCATTAGTCTATAGGGTATATCACCTATAACAGTTATTTCTGTACACACTGTAATACTAAACCCGCTCTACTAACGTATTGAGCATTTTTTTATTTGTTATAATGCCGACTTATCCGAGTAGTACTTATATCAACCAAATATTGAGACTAATCCAATATTTTTACCGGTAAGTCATCTTAATTTTGGTTGAACCCTATCAAAGTAACACTTGATACCATACCATAAAACACAAACACACACACACACACACACACATATATATATATATATATATATATATATATATATATATATATATATAGCAAAAGCAAAATCTTTACAGATCACTGCCGTCCCTCACAGTCCTATAACCCTAGGATGCGCGTGGTGTAATGGTTAAAGTCATAGGAAATGGACTCCTCGCCCCGAGTTCAAATCCTGGACGTGGTAATTGCATTTCACTTAGCGCTAATACCCTTGGGAAACGTATGAATTCTACTCTCCCTCCAGCTATGGGTAAATAGTAGGGCAGACTGGGCTCTTTAACCTTGGTTAGGCAACCAGTCTAGGAGAAGGAAAACTCTGAATTCAAACCTGTTAAACTCCGCTTAAGAAATTGACCTTGTGTCACATCCTGCTCGTGCGGAGGAGTTGGTATATATATATATATATTATATATATATATATATATATATATATAACCTTACCACCAGAATCTTTCCTCTCATGAGCTCTAAAATGACCCATTAATCAGATCCACAGAGTTTGATGCAAATATGACATAGCGAGGACGTCCTTTCTATTTTTGATGGATCAGATGATAAAATTTTATGCTTATGCATCACCATATGTCTCTTATATATATATATATATATATATATATAATATATATATATAGGATTCGGCCCCCTGACACACCTCTGAGAAAAGTCAAAAATGGTTGTCGGCGAATATTTACAACTACACCAGTCCCAATGCTTGTTTTCCGAACTTCCCAGATCTTAACCCCATGGATTATTATGTATGTGGCGCTGTTGAGAAAGACACAAATCGCTGTGACAGTACTACAAAAGCCCAGTTAATCGACAGAATTTAAGCTAGTTTTTGAGACCCTTCTCAGGGAAACTGTAAGATCAGCTTGCTCCAGGTTCCGGAGCAGGATCGAAGCTGTGATTGACGCTGATGGCTGTTATTTTGAGTGAAACTTGTTGACAGTAGTGTAATATCCGTGCCTGTTGAATTCCTTTACAATCCAATAATTTTTGTAGTTACCAAGCACTTTTTCTTTTTTCTTATGAAACTGTCAAATTGATTCCGAACACCCTGTGTATATATATATATATATATATATATATATATATATATATATATATATATATATGAGTGTGTGTGTGTGTGAAGAGTTTGCTCCCTTAATGAATATCTATAATAGTGTATGTTTTTAATGCACTCACGAAAATATCTAAGTAAAGGGAAGTGGCAAGGACAATACCAGAGATTCATATGCGATTCCAACATTTATGTTTTCCGTTTGTCGCACTAAAGAAATCAACATTGATCATTTCAGTTCTTCGAAAACCCTTTCCGTTTTCGTATTTTTCTTTCTTTCTTTTTTCTTTTTTTCTTTTTTTTTTTCTTAAATATTCAAAGAGAAATCACTCTATTCCTTCGAGCATTTCTTGGATCTTTCTATTGCTCTTACTCTAATATAAATGAATTTGACATCAACATTTTAAATATTAAAGCATTTCCTTCTTCTTTTTTTCTTTTTTTTTTTTTTAAGAAAAGATTCTATGATTCCTATCCATATGATCAGTCGGTGATTTTCTTCCACTTCTTTTATGTACGTTTGTTTGATTTACCAATAAATCGTTGCCTACAATGAGAAAATACAGAAAATATTTCTTTATTGCCTGCAGTCAGCTCTACGGGAAAGAAAAAGAAACTTCTTGTTTGTTTGTTTTTTTATCTCATTTTTTTTTAAGAAAAATAGAATAGTAGTCATTTTTACCGCACAAAAGCAGAAAACTTTTCTGAGATAGACGCTTCAAAAAAAACGGAAGCCTCCTTTACTAACAGGCTGTCATTGTAAGAACATTGTAACCACTTCATCATCGACGTTTTCGTTTTCATTTCTTTCCTTTTTTTTCAATTTGTAAGCAAAAAGATGCTGAATCCGTTTATATTAGACTCTAAGTGCCAATATGTATGCTTTTAAATACCTATCTCTCTTTTTATTTTTATTTACCTCCCTTCTGAAATACAACTATCTATCTATCTATCTCTATCTTTCTATTTTATCTATCTATCTATCTATCTATCTATCGCTAACTCTCTATTTTATCTATCTATCTTTCTATCAATCCATTCTATGCTATCTATTTCTCTACCTATCTATTCTATTCCATTCTATCTATTCTATCTATTCTATTCTATCTATCTATCTATCTATCTATCTATCTCTCTCTATTTTATCTATCTATCTTTCTATCAATCCATTCTATACTATCTATCTATTTATCTACCTATCTATTATATTCCATTCTATCTATTCTATCAATTCTATCTATTCTATTCCATTCTATCTATTCTATCTATTCTATTCTATCTATCTATCTATCTAGCTATCTCTATCTCTCTATTTTATCGATCTATCTTTCTATCAATCTATTCTATACTATCTATCTATTTATCTACCTATCTATTCTATTCCATTCTATTCTATCAATTCTATCTATTCTATTCTATTCTATCTATTTATCTATCTATTGCTATCTCTCTATTATATATATATATATCTATTTATCTTTCTATCAATCTATTCAATACTATCTATCTAGTTATCTACCTATCTATTCTATTCCATTCTATTCTATCAATTCTATCTATCTATCTATTCTATTTATTTATCTATGTATTCTATTCTATGTATTCTATTCTATCTATCTATTCAATCTATCTATCTATCTATCTATTTCATTCTACCTATCTATTCTATCCATCTATCAATTCTATCTATCTATTGTATTCTATTCTATCTATTTATTCTATCTATTTATATATCTATCTATTATATTATATTATATTTATCTATTCTATCCATATATTATATCAATTGATCTACTCTATCAATTTCCTCGCTCTCAAAACTATATATTCTATTATATATATCTATACTATCAATCTATTCTATTCTATTCCCTCTATTCTATTCTATCTATCTATTCTATCAATTCCATCCTATTCTATTCTATCAATCAATTCAATGCTATCTATCCTATCTATTCTATCTATCCTATCCTATCCTATCTATTCTATTCTATTCTATTCTAACTATCTGTTCTATTCTCTCTATCTATTCTATATATTCTATTCTATTCCATTCTATCTATCCATTCTTTTCTATTCTATTCTATCTATTTTATCTGTTCTATCTATATATCTATCTATTCTATTCTATATCTATTATTCTGTCTTATCTTTCTATCTATTTATCTATCTATTCTATTCTATTCTATTCTATTCTATCTATCTATTTTATCTATTCTATATCTCTCTATCTATTCTATTCTATTCTCTCTCTCTCTCTCTCTCTCTCTCTCTCTCTCTCTCTCTCTCTCTCTCTCTCTCTCTCTCTCTCTCTCTTCTTTCTCTCTCTCTCTCTCTCTCTCTCTCTCTCTGATAACAAGAAACACTCAGCCAATTATATTAAAATTTTTATCACGTGCATATACCAATTCCATTCAGTGGAAATTAATCGCACTCTGATCCTTTTAAGGGTCGCATCTAGAGGTAAAATAGAACTGTTTCAGAATTATTTTTCTAAATTTGTTTTAGATAAGGCTTGATAATTAGTATTATAATTAACCCAGCTTAACACCTGTACCCAAGCTATGGTTAGCGGAATGAGAACAGCATACTCCTATGGATGGAATAAAGAGTTGGGTTCAAAGTTCCGTGATGGCTCCCGATTACGACAAGAAGGTTCCGAGTCCGAGAAAAAGGTTCCAGAGTTCGAGAAGACTCCTGTGTCCGACAAGAAATACCTGTAGAAGACCAGAGGGCACATCGGCTGAAACGTTGTACAGATAACAATAAAGATGAAGACAATAGTCTGAATAATTCAAATAATACTAATGTTTCAAAATTATTTGATAGGACCGTGTGCAACAAAAAAAGATTTAGAAACAACTACGTAAAAGTGTTAATAATCATTAACGTTCAATGAACATGGTTCAGTTACCTCTTGGTGTTGGCATATTTGGATATAATTAATAGACTAGCTGCGGTCACGTGATTGATTCTTGCAACCAATCACTAACAATACTACTGGCCTGATAGAATACTTAACCCCACACACACATTGGTCATAATTCAAATTGCACTCTTTGAGGACGAACATATAGGATTGCCGGGATCTTTACCAATACTCGGGAATTATACGATTACCAGAATAACAAAAGGATTCATTATCGAAGAACTCTATACCAGTAACTGAGAACACTTTACCAGAGTGACCAAAGGATTCATTATCGAAGAACTCTATACCAGTAACTGAGAACACTTTACTAGAGTAACCAAAGGATTCATTATCGAAGAACTCTGTACCAGTAACTGAGAACACTTTACCAGAGTAACCAAAGGATTCATTATCGAAGAACTCTGTACCAGTAACTGAGAACACTTTACCAGAGTGACCAAAGGATTCATTATCGAAGAACTCTGTACCAGTAACTGAGAACACTTTACCAGAGTGACCAAAGGATTCATTATCGAAGAACTCTATACCAGTAACTGAGAACACTTTACCAGAGTAACCAAAGGATTCATTATCGAAGAACTCTATACCAGTAACTGAGAACACTTTACTAGAGTAACCAAAGGATTCATTATCGAAGAACTCTGTGCCAGTAACTGAGAACACTTTACCAGAGTAACCAAAGGATTCATTATCGAAGAACTCTGTACCAGTAACTGAGAACACTTTACCAGAGTGACCAAAGGATTCATTATCGAGGAACTCTGTACCAGTAACTGAGAACACTTTACCAGAGTAACCAAAGGATTTATTATCGAAGAACTCTATAATAACTGAGAACACTTTACCAGAAACCAAAGGATTCATTATCGGGGACTTATACCAGTAACTGAGAATACTTACCAGAGTAACCAAAGGATTCATTATCGAAGAACTCTATACCAGTAACTGAGAAACTTTACCAGAGTAACCAAAGGATTCATTATCGAAGAACTCTTATACCAGTAACTGAGAACACTTTACCAGAGTAACCAAAGGATTCATTATCGAAGAACTCTATACCAGTAACTGAGAACACTTTACCAGAGTAACCAAAGGATTCATTATCGAAGAAACTCTATACCAGTAACTGAGAAACACTTTACCAGAGTAACCAAAGGATTCATTATCGAAGAACTCATACCAGTAACTGAGAACACTTTACCAGAGTAACCAAAGGATTCATTATCGAAGAACTCTATACCTGTAACTGAGAACACTTTACTAGAGTAACCAAAGGATTCATTATCGAATGACTCTTTATCAAGGATCTAATTCCACTGGATAAAGCGCTTCTGCTTTAAGGCCAAGGAATGACCTTTAAAAACGTAACACTAGGCATGGAATAACCATAGAGGGGTTGACGTGCCATTAGAATTGATCCATCTATCAATCAATTTTTTATCAGTTGATTGTTTATTCCTTTCTTCTTTTGTTCCTCATTAAAAAGGTGTTAATGCTCAAAAAATAGTTGCCAGTAATCTGAGCGTACTGGGTATGACGTTAAACTGCATCCAATAGTGAAGTTCCAATTTTGGAGCTCTGGGAGTGTGGAGTTACCGTTCAACGCCATTACTCACAGGTCCACTCTGACCCAGAATGAAAGAGACAGATTAGGAGAGATAAGAAATAAGGAAGAGGAACACACAGAGAGAGAGAGAGAGAGAGAGAGAGAGAGAGAGAAAGAGAAAGAGAAAGAGTGAGAGAGAGAGAGAGAGAAGTCCACTCTGACCTGATCGTAGTATTACTTGTTAGGGTTCCATCTATGGGTTAAATAGAAAAAAATGTATTTAAAAAATTAGTTTATGAAAATTGAGTTTAAAATGATTTTTTGAATGCCCATCAAGAATGAATAAAACAAAGCGTCTTCTGTGTAAAATAACCCAACAAGGGTTGACATGCCGTAAAATTTAACCAATATTCTGAACGTTATCTGTAACTTAAAAAGAACGTAATGTCATGAAGACATTATTCATTTTAGCTATTTTGTCTTTATTGTTTTGTATCGTGCACGCTGCAAAATGCAAAAGGGGAAAAAAAGAGACAAGTAGCTGTGTGAAACCTCCTGAAAGAATGAACACACACACACACACATACACAAACACACACACACACACAAACAAAGAAACACACACACACACACACACACACCACATATATATATATATATATATATATATATATATATATATATATATAATGCCTACTCTGGAATATGCCACAGAGGCAACAATTTTACATCACTATTGGAAACCATGGAAAACGGAAATGTAAAATTATGCGAAAAATATTAACATCATCTCTTATTAATGTAAATAATTTCACTGTACAGGTTGTATTCAAAAACGGTGTAATCGAATTTTTGACAGCTTACGCTCTGTCGTCGGGACTTAGAATACGCTAACTATATCCCCTGCATAGGGTAACACTCCTCCCCATAAAAATAAAGGGGTTCCTTTGCGCATCCTACTGAACACACAAAAGTTAAAGTTAAAAAGAATAAAATGACCTGATGAAATGCATTTTTTTTAAATTGGAATAATCTATCATAGATTATTTTACTTTATTATATATATATATATATATAAGGTTTGTTTAGAATGGCTTTTTGCCGATAATTTTTTGGAGAATAAGTGTTTAATTGGAGTCGTACCTAATTTTGAAAATTAATTAATTAATAATGAATTAGGCGGGAATACCTAATAAATGTATGGCTAAACAAATCGAGAAAAATCAATCTCTGTATGTACATTTCGGCCTATTAGGCCTCATCAGCAGAGCTATAGATCGGAAGACCGCCCTGTGCGTGATTTGAAACCGGACTGCCAAGCTGACAGGCCGATCCCATAACCCCAACACCAAACGAACTTCTTAGATTTTATGATTTGTTTAGAGTAGGTTAACATTCCTCTTCTAGTGACTTTTATTACACGACGATGTGGTAAGTTGTAAACAAGGTTTGTTTAGAATGGCTTTTTGCCGATAATTTTTTGGAGAATAAGTGTTTAATTGGAGTCGTACCTAATTTTGAAAATTAATTAATTAATAATGAATTAGGCGGGAATACCTATTAAATGTATGGCTAAACAAATCGAGAAAAATCAATCTCTGTATGTACATTTCGGCCTATTAGGCCTCATCAGCAGAGCTATAGATCGGAAGACCGCCCGTGCGTGATTTGAAACCGGACTGCCAAGCTGACAGGCCGATCCCATAACCCCAACACCAAACGAACTTCTTAGATTTTATGATTTGTTTAGAGTAGGTTAACATTCCTCTTCTAGTGACTTTTATTACACGACGATGTGGTAAGTTGTAAACAAGGTTTGTTTAGAATGGCTTTTTGCCGATAATTTTTTGGAGAATAAGTGTTTAATTGGAGTCGTACCTAATTTTGAAAATTAATTAATTAATAATGAATTAGGCGGGAATACCTATTAAATGTATGGCTAAACAAATCGAGAAAAATCAATCTCTGTATGTACATTTCGGCCTATTAGGCCTCATCAGCAGAGCTATAGATCGGAAGACCGCCCTGTGCGTGATTTGAAACCGGACTGCCAAGCTGACAGGCCGATCCCATAACCCCAACACCAAACGAACTTCTTAGATTTTATGATTTGTTTAGAGTAGGTTAACATTCCTCTTCTAGTGACTTTTATTACACGACGATGTGGTAAGTTGTAAACAAGGTTTGTTTAGAATGGCTTTTTGCCGATAATTTTTTGGAGAATAAGTGTTTAATTGGAGTCGTACCTAATTTTGAAAATTAATTAATTAATAATGAATTAGGCGGGAATACCTATTAAATGTATGGCTAAACAAATCGAGAAAAATCAATCTCTGTATGTACATTTCGGCCTATTAGGCCTCATCAGCAGAGCTATAGATCGGAAGACCGCCCTGTGCGTGATTTGAAACCGGACTGCCAAGCTGACAGGCCGATCCCATAACCCCAACACCAAACGAACTTCTTAGATTTTATGATTTGTTTAGAGTAGGTTAACATTCCTCTTCTAGTGACTTTTATTACACGACGATGTGGTAAGTTGTAAACAAGGTTTGTTTAGAATGGCTTTTTGCCGATAATTTTTTGGAGAATAAGTGTTTAATTGGAGTCGTACCTAATTTTGAAAATTAATTAATTAATAATGAATTAGGCGGGAATACCTATTAAATGTATGGCTAAACAAATCGAGAAAAATCAATCTCTGTATGTACATTTCGGCCTATTAGGCCTCATCAGCAGAGCTATAGATCGGAAGACCGCCCTGTGCGTGATTTGAAACCGGACTGCCAAGCTGACAGGCCGATCCCATAACCCCAACACCAAACGAACTTCTTAGATTTTATGATTTGTTTAGAGTAGGTTAACATTCCTCTTCTAGTGACTTTTATTACACGACGATGTGGTAAGTTGTAAACAAGGTTTGTTTAGAATGGCTTTTTGCCGATAATTTTTTGGAGAATAAGTGTTTAATTGGAGTCGTACCTAATTTTGAAAATTAATTAATTAATAATGAATTAGGCGGGAATACCTATTAAATGTATGGCTAAACAAATCGAGAAAAATCAATCTCTGTATGTACATTTCGGCCTATTAGGCCTCATCAGCAGAGCTATAGATCGGAAGACCGCCCCGTGCTTGGCTGTCCGGTTTCAAATCACGCACGGGGCGGTCTTCCGATCTATAGCTCTGCTGATGAGGCCTAATAGGCCGAAATGTACATACAGAGATTGATTTTTCTCGATTTGTTTAGCCATACATTTAATAGGTATTCCCGCCTAATTCATTATTAATTAATTAATTTTCAAAATTAGGTACGACTCCAATTAAACACTTATTCTCCAAAAAATTATCGGCAAAAAGCCATTCTAAACAAACCTTGTTTACAACTTACCACATCGTCGTGTAATAAAAGTCACTAGAAGAGGAATGTTAACCTACTCTAAACAAATCATAAAATCTAAGAAGTTCGTTTGGTGTTGGGGTTATGGGATCGGCCTGTCAGCTTGGCAGTCCGGTTTCAAATCACGCACGGGGCGGTCTTCCGATCTATAGCTCTGCTGATGAGGCCTAATAGGCCGAAATGTACATACAGAGATTGATTTTTCTCGATTTGTTTAGCCATACATTTAATAGGTATTCCCGCCTAATTCATTATTAATTAATTAATTTTCAAAATTAGGTACGACTCCAATTAAACACTTATTCTCCAAAAAATTATCGGCAAAAAGCCATTCTAAACAAACCTTGTTTACAACTTACCACATCGTCGTGTAATAAAAGTCACTAGAAGAGGAATGTTAACCTACTCTAAACAAATCATAAAATCTAAGAAGTTCGTTTGGTGTTGGGGTTATGGGATCGGCCTGTCAGCTTGGCAGTCCGGTTTCAAATCACGCACGGGGCGGTCTTCCGATCTATAGCTCTGCTGATGAGGCCTAATAGGCCGAAATGTACATACAGAGATTGATTTTTCTCGATTTGTTTAGCCATACATTTAATAGGTATTCCCGCCTAATTCATTATTAATTAATTAATTTTCAAAATTAGGTACGACTCCAATTAAACACTTATTCTCCAATATATATATATATATATATATATATATATATATATATAATCAGAAACTAAATGGATTCTAAAATTGCAAACACACGTGAAGGGATTGAACGTAGACATCGGAATTCTCCGTTATTATAAATATTTCACAGACGCTGCCGCTGTCGATAACAACAGAGACAAAAAAAGCCGTTAAACAGGAATAACATTCATTTGATAATGGGTATCTAACGAACCTGAAAATTTATGACAAAAAATAATAATAAAAAAATAAGTGAATCCAATACTCCATAATATCGAGTTCATACATTCATATATTTTAATGCTTCGTAATAACGCCCAACTTTTAAAAAAACATTATATATATATATATATATATATATATATATATATATATATATATATATAGTGTTTTTGGGTGTGACGTTAACCTGCGTGAACTGTGAAGTTCTAATTTTGGAGCTCTGGGGAGTGCGGAGTACCCCTTCATCGCCATTACTCTTAGGTCAACCTGGACCCGTAGTGGTAGTACCTGTTAGGGTAGGTTAAATTGATTAAAAAAAGTTTTTTTTTATAAATTGAACTTAAAAAGAAAATTGAATACCCATCAAGAATAAATAACACAAAACGTAATTGGCATAAAATAACCCAACAAGGGTTGACATGCCGTAAAATCTATCCAACCAACCAACTAACTAACTATATAATTTCCTGTAATCTGTTTTGATCGTGTAGATCCTATTCATGTAGCGTGTTCTAGAATGGAATAGCCTGGTAGAGCCCATCCATCCCCAAGTCAGGTTTGAATTCAGTTTCCCTTCACCTGGATGAGTTGCTATCATCATCATCATCATCATCATCATCATCATCATGTCACGCAATTAGCACGGATGTCCATGAAAATCTCTCACCAACCTTCTCAATTATTCATTGTCCCCAGTAGGTCCTCTGTGCAGCATCCAATATCCGCGCAGAGCTAGTCATTGTAGGTTCTTGCTGGGCGGCATGTTCATGTGCTGGTTTCCACAAGAGAATGTCGCTTATGAGTTCGTCCTTGATTCTCCAGCAGTGTCCAGCATGTCTTGTTCGTTTCACTCTGATAGTCTCTGAGATAGGGAGCAAGTGGCCGTGTAGCTGCCTCCTTGTGGGGTGTTGTTTCCATGACTTGTTCAAGATCGCACACAGCATTCATGTGCAGCTCCGATCTAGCTTATTCTCCATGTGCCTCGTTCGGGTCCAAATGGTGCAGCCATACAGCAGTACTGACACAACCACAGTTTGGAAGAATCGTCGTTTCAACCTGTCAGTGAGATCGGATTTCCATATGACTGATAATCTGTTTATAGCCGACCAAGCCTTCACTATGTATGCATTAACATCGCTTTCTGCGGATGAGATATTACTACCTATGTATACGAAAATTAAAGAACCTAGTCTGCCCTACTATTTACCTATAGTAGGAGGGGAAATAGTTGGATTCATACTTTCTCCAAGATTATTAGCGTTATATGAAATGCAAACTGCCTCGTTCAGGATTTGAAACCAGGTAGCCGATTTCATTGCCTACAATGATAAACGTTACACATGGAGCGCCTTCATTGGCAATTCAGTCTCAAAATACTATGATAAAGTTTTTTTTATGTGCCCCTGAAGTTGCAGCGCCTCCTGTGACTGTGAAGTCCGATGTTTGAAAAACATTCTCGACCACAGATTTTGCATTTGAAGGTTGTCCTTGTAGATGATGATGTTCCGATGCTTTGTTGCCGTTGCTTTATTCTGGACCTCTTAGCTTCAAGGTGTTGTGTCAGGGTACTTCTGACATGTACAGTCCTCTACGGAGATTCTGCCGACACCGAGGGCGGTCTTGAGCCAAATTTTCCCAGCTGGAAGGGGCAATGCCAAAGCACCTGAGATCATTTTTGCAGACATCCTTGAATCGCAGCTGGGGGCGACCAATCTGTCTTTTACCAGATGTAGCTCTCCATAGAGGATGTCTTTCGGGATACGTCCATCATCATCCGATGTACATGACCCAACATCGGAGCGCCTTATTGTTAAAAATATACAATAGTTTAGCCAAAAGGACTTTTTCTCTATACTGAAATATCTAACTGTTAACAGAAGCCAATGTTATATACTGGTCTTTTCACGATACCAAATCATATAACGTTATATACCTTTCTTACTACTTCTTACTCTGGTCGTCTATCATCTATCTTGGTCTGGTATATCTTCTAAGGTCTCGTCTGGTCTTCTATTGAGGATTCCGGGTCTGGTTTCTGTTGGGGATCATTCCTTATCAGAAGCCTTGTGTCATCGTTAGTTTTTAGTAATAAACACAAGACTTCGATTTATGTTGATATTACTTTATTCCAGATCCCCACCCAGACAATCTGCGCAGATGAGGTTTACATGTTGCTAGCTCGGCTTCTAAGTTCTAACTGACTCTTACTTACTTAGTATCCTTAAACCGGAAGGGGGCTTTCTATCGGGGTTCCGTTTCTCACGGTCTATCCCCAGAAAGCAAGGTGAGAGTGAGGTTAAACGCTGTCACTCATTCTCAAGGCCATCAGCTGTATTGATCGGCATAATGATTTCTACAATACCTTTAAAATGTATTAGGGATCCAATAATTATGTAACACCAAGATCTTGTCGGAATCGAATTTACCGTGGAAATTCTATCAAAAATATAAGTAACCGTTGATTGAAAGTTGAATGCTTGACTTGTGCGA
This sequence comes from Doryteuthis pealeii, assembly GCA_023376005.1. Lineage (NCBI taxonomy): Eukaryota > Metazoa > Mollusca > Cephalopoda > Myopsida > Loliginidae > Doryteuthis > Doryteuthis pealeii. Next base: position 57,741 of record CM042164.1, on the reverse strand, counting down.
CAGACCAAATACGTCATCCAGAAAATTAATTTCATGAAATTAAATTGCGTTGTAACTTTCATTCAGGTAAGATGAATGAATGTAGTTAGGAAATGAAGATACATTACTGCTTATTTTTGATTAATTAATTAATTACTTTTTTTTTGCTTCTTTTTATTTATTTTTTTCTTATTTTCACTTGTGTATTATTTTTCATTTTGAATGTCAACCATTTTGATTAACTGCTGGATACTGGAAATTTATTTTCGCGTCGCATCTCGAAAATTACAAGAAAGATTGATGCGAAGATAAAAAAAAAACAATAGAAGAAAAGTTTAAAAAATGATTCAGAGCAACTTTCAAAATTTCTTAAAATCAATGTTCAAATGAATGGAAATGTAAAAGAAAGAAATGAATAAAGAGAAATTATAAAATATATAGAAAACATGAGCTTGATGCGGGCTGGTTGTTTTTTTAATGGCATATAAACCCTACTGGTTATTTAATGCCAAATCATGTTATATATATATATATATATATATATATATTCTTATTATAATGGAGATTGTGTGTTTTTCTGTCTGTAACCGAAACTATATTCCTACTCAAGTCACAATTCTATTAGTTATTGACATCATCTTCTCCATGATTTTATTTTTATCTAAACCTCAATTATGAATAAAATTATCTTACATTATTAATACTGTTAACTATGTCTACATACTGACAACATGCAATTATATTTATATATACAACAAAATAGCGGTTTACAGTGTGAACGGGAAGGCTAATTTGCATATTAATATTAAAAAATCGAATTTAATAAATATGTGCTTAGTATTTTGATTTCTAACTGTTTGGTTTTATTTTAATGAATATAAGCAAAAATCTCTTCAATGAATCTTAAATGAAATCCATTAACAAGATAAAATAACTGTCATTTTATTCTTTACTTCCTCTTATAACTAAATACTTAAATTCGAAAAAATAACAATGAAAGACGAGAGTGATGGAAGAGTAAGTTTCAGGTGTTCCATTTTTATTATACTCCCTCTGTTTCAAATCTTTATTATACTCCTCTGTTTCAAATCTTTTTATCTGTATTCTTATTTAGTTTCATTAGCCTTTCTAATTTAATACAATATTTTATTACATTAAAACTTAAATACTTGCACCGGAGGGTGCATATATTTGCTAGTATATATAAGTGAGTTAAAAGATTTTTGCGGTATTATTAATGGACTGCTTAATACCAATATAGAACTTTTATATATATATATATATATATATATATATATATACAATTGTTGGCACCTTTCCATCCACTAAAAATGATAATCGGTATCTTTTTTTAACATAATAAATTTGGAAACTTAAATGTTAATAAACTTATTAACATAAGCATATGTGAAGCTCACTCAAATTTTGGGACAACAGCAGGCTCACTATCCGTACAAAGGTACAAGTGTATAGAGCATTTGTTATCAGCACTCTCATGTATGGAAGTGAAACATGGACCCTGTACTCCCACCAAGAGCGGCAACTAAATAGCTTCTACCTTCGCTGCCTTAAACGTAGATTGGGCATCCATCGTCTCACCGCGCGGTTAAAACCTTTTTGTACTTTCGGGTAATAAAGACGGCAGAAAAATAAACTAAGTCTTGCGTCATCATTATTAAAAACAAAGGAAATGAGCACAGACAACCGGAGCCCAGCACAACAGAATAAAGGAAGTCCGTATCAACCAGAGGAAGAAAAAAAAAGATAACAATTTTAGAGGGATCTTAATCCTCCGCAGGGGATTCAGTCAAAGTATTTAAGTCATGGCGACAGGTTTTTCTTTTGGTGAAAGTATCTGTCACATCAAACCCTCTACCTTGCCGACTGGAGCTGTAGAAGTTAATAAATGTGGTTTCTACTAAATTATTAACGCACATGAAGTTAATGTATATTGGAGGATTAGTGGAAGTAATTTTCATAGGGTTAACTAAAATTATTTTTTAAACAAACCATACACATAATATTATAGGGATAAGCAAAGTTTCGTCTGCTTTTCATTTTAAAAAATGAATTAGAATTAATTAAATCAATCATTTAAGGCCGAATGTTTGTCTAAGTCAAAAAGTAGTAACATAATGAGCATAAAATAATATTGTACATGTAATTTATTTTTAATACATTTAAAACTATTTTTAACCAAAATTATTTTAAACAAACAATACGTATATATACAGGGTGTTCGGGATAAATTTGACAATTTCATAAGGAAAAAGAAAAAGTGCTTGGTAACTACAAAATTTAATGGTTTGTAAAGAAATTTAACAGGCACGAAAATTACACTACTGTCAAGGAGTTTCACTGAAAATAATCACCATGATGACCCGTGTTGAGAGATTCGGAAACGACCATTCGGATGACCTCCACGGCGATAAGAAGACGAAATTTTCAAGCGATTCGGGGCAATATTGAGAAGAAGGACGAAAGGGATTTATTAGACAGAGGGTTTAACGTTAAAAAAAAAAAGGTTCCGCGTGGAGTGGGGAAGAAGAAGGAAGCCATATTGACAAAAAAACGTACAGAATTTTAATTTCAAACTACAAAAAATCAAATGTTCGATCTCTGCACGTTTTTCCCATTAATCCCAGATTAAAGGAGATTATAGCGTCGGATTAAGTGCATTGACAAAGAATAATATGTTGAAAAATAGATATTTTTGAGCAACCAATTATTTACATATGTTAGGGGATATATGATTTTTTTTACTGTATGTGTGCGCATGCGTGCTCATCCGTGTACGAGCGTCTGCATTTCAAAAATACATTGCTTTAACAGTTTTCTATTATTTTGTTTTTAAAAATCTTTTAAACCAATCAGCTTGTCCCTATTTTTATAGACCGTTATATTTCGCCTTATTTGCTTTTTCTGTTCTTTTTCTATCTTTTTCTGTTCTTTCTTTCTTTCTTATCTTTAAACTTTAATAGCTTTTTTCTTTCTTTCTTTCTTTTGTTCAAATTCTATAAATTTTATCTTTAAACTTTAATAGCCTTTTATTCTCCCTTTCTTTCTTTCTTTCTTTCTTTTCTTTCTTTCTTTCTTTCTTTCTTTCCCCTATTCAGAATTCTATAAATGTTATCTTTAAATTTTAATAGCCTTTTTATCTCCCTTTCTTTCTTTCTTTCTTTCTTTCTTTTTTTTCCCCTATTCAAAATTCTATAAATTTTATCTTTAAACTTTAATAGGTTTTTATTTTCCCTTTCTTTAAACTCGGGTCGACGAGTTCATTTCCCACGACTCTAACCATTAGACCACACGCAATGTATATACCCGTGTCGAAGAGGTATACAACACATTCTTGGAACGTAATAATATAGTTTTCATGCAATTTGTCTTTTTATCCAATGTTCGGTGAAAATCAGGAACAGTACTGGTTACCTATAATCGAAGCGTAGTAAATTGATGAAGTTGACCATTAGCTTTAAGGTCTCATCATTTCCTATATCTCCTAGACTAAGAAGATTGTTTTTTAGCGCCTACACCTACCATCGGCTCCACACTTTACCGCACAGATCCCTGTGCTACTCATACACTGAGTTGGTCAAGTATTCTAGTTGCTTTATTAATAATTCTCTGTAATTTTAAGAAAGAGCTTACGGAATTGGTAATTAACACAACCTGTCAGAACTTCCTCGTTGTAGTGATCGGCGGCTGAATCGGACCGAGTCGCCAAGTGCTGGCAACTCAAAAAGACAAGATAAATTCTCCGCTATAAAAAAAAAAGAATACATAATAATTCTTTAGTAATACACAATTTTCGTACATTTTTTTTTACCGTGTTTCATATTTAAATCAAAAGATCTATGCATTCTGATTATTTTTTTAAAAAATCCATCAGACGAACATTGTCACAATAGAATTTATCAACGAGCATTTTTTTTTTTTTGCTTTCAGGTTGTGTTAGAAAAAACGACTTCATGAACGTACGTACGTGCTCACGTGTGTGTGTGCGAAGGTGGGGTAAGTGTGTGTGTGTGTGTGTGCGTCCGATTGTATGTACGTACGGTGTCGCTGTGACTATTTTATTACAAACTTTAAAAGATAGATTTTTTTGATTATCAATAAACTTTTTTCCCGAGCAATTTTGTATGACTGCATGTGTCTCGATTTCATCAAACGTCCTATAAAATGTGCATTTTGTTCGAATTGTGCTCACAGACATTGATATTGATACAGAGGAAAATATGAACATAAGTGTTTAAATGCATTGACGTTCTTACAGTAAGAAATGAAAATCATTTTACATATGTATCAGTTTAGAGAAATGACTTTGAAATCAAGTACTTGTAAAAATGTACAATGGGTAAAATATTATACAGATCACATACACACACATACACACATATACACACACATTATATTAAAGAGAACACACACAAATATATACACACATTCATATATGTACGTAAACTTCCATTATACATATGTATGAATATGAATATATGTGTACATATATATGAAAGTGTACAAGTATATATACCAGTAGAGTAGCTTAACAATTTATAGCTAAGCATATATATATATATATATATATATATATATATATATATATATGAGTGTGTGTGTGTGTGTGTGTGTGTGTAGATATATGTACATGTGCGGTGCATATGTATGTGCACATTTATATTCGTACATATATATATATGTGTGTGTGTGTGTGTGTGTGTGCGTGTGTGTGTGTGCGTGAGTTCGTCCATATACACTGACACGCATTTATATATATATATATATATGTATAGATATTATGTATATTTATACTTATATACATTCATATACATATGTATACATATACATATACATATATAATATATATATATATATATATATACATATATATATATATACATGCGCGCATGTGTGTGTGTGTTTCCATAGAGAGAGGGAGAACATGAGACATGTATATACATGCGTGAGCATATCACCAATATACTTACATATATGCATATGTCTGTGTGTGTGTGTGTCTGTCTGTGTGTGTGTGTGCGTTTGTATGTGTGTGAGAAGAGTCAATACATGTATGTATGTATGTATGTAGGTAGGTAGGTAGTAATCATGACCTAATGTTGGTTAGGTTGCTAAAAGAAATATATATCTATATCTATATCTATATATATATATATATACATTTGCATTTATACTACACACACACACACACACACACACATATATATATATATATATATATATATATATATATATATATATATGCGTACGTGTGTGTAATTTTTCATAGAGAGAGGTAGAGCGCGAGACACTTATGTATATACGTACATGCATATCCCCAATTTATACCTATAAATTTGAGATATGCATGTATATATACGTATATATATACGTATATATACATATATATGTGTGTGTGTGTGTGTGTGTGTGTGTGTGCGCGCGCGCTGCATATGCATGTGTAAATATGTGTACATGTGCTCATTTATATTCATACACACACACACACACACACATATATATATATATATATATGTCTGTATATGTGCGTCCATATATATGTATATATATATATATATATATATATATATATATATGATATATGTGCGTCCATATATATGTATATATATATATGTATATATATATATGTGTGTGTGTGCGTGTGTGTGTGGATGTGTGTGTGCGTGTTTACCTTTTGAAAGTTAGAGTAAATTGATTTGATAAATTTACATATACATATATATATGTGTGTGTGTGTGCGCGCTGCATATGCATGCGTAAATATATGTACATGTACACTGCATGTGTATGTGCACTTTATATTCATACATACATAAATATATATATATATGTGTGTGTGTGTGTGTGTGTGTGTGTATGTGTGTGTGTGCTTCCATATATATGCATATATATGTATATATGTATATATATATGTGCGTCTATATATATATGTATATATATATATATATATATATATATGTGTGTGTGTGTGTGTGCGTGTGTGTGTGTGTGCGTGTTTACCTTTTGAAAGTTAGAGTAAATTGATTTAATAAATCTAGCTATATTGGTTGAATATCCGATTGTCCTAAGGGCAATCACTACTCAGACTGTCATGATTACTCGCACACAATACAAAGCGCTAAAGCAAATTTCTCCCACAAATTTCTCTGACAAGGATTATATATTGCAACTCATTGTTATGTGCAGATCACCATATTCTTTAAAGTTAGTGCATCTTTATTCACTCGCTGAAATATCACCGATAGTCAAAAATATATCTGGTCCTTAACTATATCCATTATACTTTATCTATAACGATATATAATATTAGACTTCAATATATATATATGTAGATTATCTTTATTATATATATATATATATATATATATATATATTATTATAATGGAGATTGTGTGTTTTTCTGTCTGTAACCGAAACTATATTCCTACTTAAGTCACAATTCCTTTAGTTATTGACATCACATTCTCCATGATTTTATTTTTATTTAAACTTCTATTATTAATAAAATTGTTTTACATTATTAATACTGTTAATTATATCTACATACAAATAACATGCAATTATATTTATATATACAACGAAATAGCGGTTTACAGTGTGAACGGGAAGGCTAATTTGCATATTGATATTAAAGATTTGATTTTAATAAATATGTGCTTAGTATTATTGATTTCTAATTGTTTGGTTTTATTTTAATGAATATAAGCAAAAATCTCTTCAATGAATCTTAAATGAAATCCATTAACAAGGAAAAATAACTATCATTTTATTCTTTACTTCCTCTTTTAACTAAATACTTTAATTAGAAAAAATAACAATGAAAGACGAGAGTGATGGAAGAGTAAGTTTCAGTTGTTCTATTTTTCAATTATACCCTCCTCTGTTTCAAATCTTTTTATCTGCATTCTTATTTAGTTTCATTAGCCTTTCTAATTTAATACAATATTTTATTACATTAAAACTTAAATACTTGCACCCGGAGGGTGCATATATTTGCTAGTATATATAATAAAGATAATCTACTGAGTCAGACGAACCTACTATTAGTTTCGCATAAAGCTCTTCAGGGTTAAAATCTGACTCTGAGTCAGATTTTAGCCCTGAAGAGCTTTATGCGAAACTAATAGTAGGTTCGTCTGACTCAGTAGATTATCTTTATTACTTGGCTCTACTTAGGTATCGAGCACTTTTTACAGATTAGCTTCTCCTAGCGGTTATATGAATATATATATATATATCTAATATACATATATATACATATAAATTGTTTTTTCTTTTGGCCAAATACTGTACCAATAGATTATTTTTTGTTGGTACGAAATTCTTGGTCTATTTTTTTTCTTCCTGGTTGATGTTTGGTAGTATATTTTTACAATCAAACTCTCTGCTGGGTTTTTTCTCTCCGCAAGGATCTACCAACACGCTTGGTATATTATATATATATATATATATATATATAGTTGTAGAAAAAAGTATTTCTCTCTACCACGGTTTCGGTGTTCACGAGTACGCCTTCGTCAGGGGAACTAAAAAAAATAGGTTGCCTCATTTAAATATACTTGTTAGCCTTGGGATTAGTCAAGTTTCAGAATTATTTTATTACTCTTTCTATCTGTTAAGCTTAGCTTAGATATGGCTCAAGGCCAGAGGTATGAGGCACCCAGTTAGAATCGAACTCACTAACAACGATCTGCTAAGCTAGCGTGCTAACCTTTATGCTACATGAAGTGCCTTTCCCTCTTTTAATTATTTTGTATAAACTTTAGTTTCTAAGTCTACTCATTTTTTCTTTGAAGTCAAAAGTCATTGTCTGCAAACACACACACACACACATGCACACACACCAAACATGCACACACAGACACACACACAGACACAACACACACATATATATATATATATATATATATATATATATATATATATGGAGAGAGAGAGAGAGAGAGAGAGAGATACGCCACACGTACAAACAAAAAAAGCGCATTCGAGATCTTTATCTCGAAATATTAAGAATAAATCACAGGTTAACAAACAACACCATTGTTACCTTATTTTTCTTTACACTTGCATTGTGATAGCCTTCAAAACAAATCATATATATATACATACATACATATATATATGTATATATATATATATATATATGTGTGTGTGTGTGTGTGTGTGTGTGTGTAAAGCAGTTGTGTGTATGTATGTATGTATGCCCGGAAGAAACTACAAAAATAAAACAATTAGCGACATAGAAATTTAGATAATAACAGCATGGAATTTTGTTGTTTTTTGCATTTAATATTGTAAATAGTAGACATTATTTTTTCTTTTAGAGTGGAATTTAATGGGACATCCTGCGGGGATCCAACTCACGATTCAGTAATAATGGATCTGCGAGACTAACCTTCTTTTTTTTAATCTTCCAGGCGACGCCGAGTAACCGCTTCTAGTATATATATATATATATATATATATATATATATATATATATATATATATATTATATGAAAAAGTGAATGGAAATGAATCCGACAGTATGAAATAAATATTTTTAGAAAAAACAAACACATGATGTTATAATTCGCTGACAGAAATCTGTTTCGACCTTTTATTAAAGCGGTCTTCATCAAAAGCGAGATGTGTGTGATAGACAGACGTTGTGAGTAAACCGTTACAAAATACAAGTGGTACAAACGAAACGTTCGAGTTCGGAGCCGGAATTTTTTTTTTTTTTTTTTAATCACACACATCTCACTCTTGATGAAGATAAAGACCACTTTAATAAAAGATCGAAACAGATTTCTGTCAGCGAATTATAACATCATGTGTTTGTTTTTTCTAAAAATATTTATTTCATATATATATATACAAGGATTTAAATCTTGTTTAAACATCTTTTTTAACATCTACTTAAATGTATTACATCGTAAGCGGAAATCAACAACACTTATATAATATCTGTCCTGATGATGATCTGAATTTCGCATGCCTTTATTTTTAAATAGATATTCCGTACATGTAGACAAAAAGAAGATCGAACCACTTGTTCGATTGTGGCTTATTTAAAACAATAAATTTCATCCTTAATATCGTATATATTTCAATCATTTTCTTTAACATATTTGCCGTTTTCATTTCCATCTCTCTCTCTCTCTCTCTCTCTCTCTCTCTCTCTCTCTCTCTCTCTCTCTCTCTCTCTCTCTCTCTCTTCCCATTGGGCGCGCCATTTCTGGCCTTGTGCTACATCTAAACTAAGCTTAGTAAATAACTATATATATATATATATATATATATATATATATATAAGTAAGAAATAACAAAAGACTTAGAGATTGAGCATTATAGTCTATTTCAGGGAGTTTAAAAATAGTTTAAAAAATAAAATAAAAAAATAAAAAATAAAATAAAAAATAAAATAAAAAATAAAATAAAAAATAAAAATCTGTTTTCAAATGCCTTTAAAGTAATAAAGATTTCATCATTAGCATCTGATGAGTCAGGAGAGTTAGACACTCTTTCTAAGCTCCCTGAAATAGACTATAAAGCTCAATCTCTAAGTCTTTTGTTATTTCTTTACTTATATATTTGCTCTGTGACTCTAACATTAAGAGCACACATTGAGCTCTCAAACTGCGACAGTTTTTTAAATAAAACTGTTGTGTCGTAAGGAAGATTTCTTCTCTGGACTTTTGGATTTATATATATATATATTATATATATATATATATATTATATATATATATATATATATATTTAAAAACTTTACATCTCTTACTTTATATATATATATATATTTAAATATATAGATATTAAATAATTTTATTACAAAATTAAAAAAACTCCTTCCTAATTTACATCAACGGTTTATTTTCATATTGGTTGAATAGGTGAATTCGTCTGGTGACGAATTTGGAATATGTCTTTCTTTTTCTAATCTGTCAAAATAATGGATACATTAAGAGATACATTTTTTGCTGACCGAGTTTTTTGTGGCGGAAGTGAAACTACAACATAATTTTTTTTTTTTTGCAACATCAAGGATTTCATTTGGAATTCATATCACAGGACTATAAAAAAATGTTAAATTAAAAAAATAAAAAATAAAAATCTGTTTTCAAATGCCTTTAAAGTAATAAAGAATTCATCATTTGCGTCTGATGAGTCGGGAGAGTTAGACAATTTTTCTAAGCTCCCTGAAATAGACTATAATGCTAAATCTCTAAGTCTTTTGTTATTTCTTTACTTATATATTTGCTCTGTGACTCTAACATTAAGTGTGTGTGTTCTTTTGTTTCGTCTAAGTTGGTAAGGGCGGAAATATGTCTTCATAGTAAAGTGTATTTAGACGTGAGTTTTAAAAAAATTTGCTTCGGACAGCTGATAATAAGTATGATTTTTATTTTCAAACTAATTTTAACGAAAAATCAAATTCTTTTTTCTCGACTATTTATGGTTCAATCTTTGAAATATTTATATGGTTAGAAAGGAAATAAAATAATCTTTCTAAATATGTAATTTGTATATATTGAATTATTTTTACAGTGAGTTAAAAAAAAGTAATAATTTGTTTAGAGTTCGAAAAAGATTGTTTTCATACTAAATTTAAACGAAAAATTAAATCTTATTTATCGCATCTTTCTGTTCTTAATTTTAGAATATTCATTTCGTTAGAAAGAAAAGAAAATAATCTTTCTAGATATGTTTTCATACATTTAATTATTTTTTACAGCGAATTAGATAACAAATCAAACGAAAACATTCAACGATAACTCAACATTTTTTATTAATACTTTCATTTTAGAATAATCAGTATAACTAAAATCTTTTTTCTAATTCTCCCTACAGCAACTGGCTTTCCCTAATCCTGCCTCCATTTCAGGTTAGCTCAGTCGGTAGAGCGTTTGGCTAGAAACCTCAAGGTTCCTAGTTCGATACCGGCCCTCGCCAACTCAGTGTATCAGTAGCACATGGATCTGTGCGGTAAAGTAAGGAGCTGATGGTATGTGTTGCGCTCCACCTAAGACGCTAAAACAATCTCCTTGGTCTAGCGCTAGTGAAAAGGGGATACGCCCTCGCTGATTGGCTGATACAGACATTAGGCCACCCCGACGACTTTACTGACTTACTTATTGACCGCTTAGATGGTTCAGTGGCTTTATATCTTTGGTCATGTGACCCCCAGCCAATGACATTAGAGTTCTGTTTTAACGCTACTTTTAAAAGAGTCTTCTAAGTTTTAGCTCGCGTATAGATAGATAGATAGATAGATAGATGAAAAGAAAGCAACGGAACATTTGTGGGACCATATTAAATTTAGGCACCCCTTTTTTATCTCGATTAAGAAAGGACATGTTTTCATTTACACCGTCAATATCCGGTTGTTTATTAGGGGTTATTTTTTGTTTAGGGTTAGGGGTTATTTTTATCATTTAAAAAAACCCTCTAAAATCGTCTGTTAACAAACAACCGGATGTTGACGGTATAAATGTAAAAATCTACTTATTAATCAGCAAAGCAAAAGGGGTGCCTAAAGGTCATATGGTCCATTTATTTCAACTGGCTTCTTTATAAAAGATGGTGACCTTTTGTAATCTATTTTTGTTTGTAAAATGGGTTCTAGAGCTTCCCTACTACTAAAAATTAGTTTATTAAAGCAATTTGCCCAAAGAATCCAAAAATGCTATAAAAATCTCTTAAAGTCAACCAATTTTAAGTTATTGATGATTTCAGATTTTTCATAGCAAGATCAATATCCCGATGTGGCACTGCATCTATGACAAAAATGTTTTCTATTATTATTTCACATATATTGAACATTATTTGTGCCAAAAAGATAGTTTGATTTTTGCTCAGCAAGGTAGGTATGTATATGCATTTGTAAGCATATGGAAGACAAAGAACGTTCTAAATAGAAAAATTCTTACCATCAACTCATCTGGTCTAATACATATATATATATATATATATATATATATATATATATATATATATATATATATATATATATATATTATATATATTTATATATATATATATATATATATATATATATATATTATATATATATATATATATTATATATATATATATATATATATATATTATATCATTTCAAATAAGGATTTACTCTGATGAAGGTCGAATTTTCCTTGTGTGCGGAACATTTCTACATTTTTTGTATTATTATTATTTCATTTCATTTGATCATTTAAAAATAATAATAATAGTTTGAATAATGTACACATGGATAATCTCCTGACCGAAACACGTGTAAGTAAAATTGATTAAAATATCCTATATTATCCATTCTATACTTTTCTTTCCATTATTCATTTTTTCAACATACCGTCGGATTCACTTCCAATTTCATTTTACACACATATATATATATATATATATATATATATATGTGTGTGTGTGTGTGTGTGTGTGTGTGTGTGTGTACACACATACACATGCACACATAGGTATGCTCACAGAACGGAAACACTTAGTTTGCATGATTCTTTTTCTTATAGATTTAAACACAGTTATTGCAATTGTTGTCTCAACATGAACATTCCAATATTCAAAGCTGACAAGGGCGAAGTGTGGTTGGCGCCATCTTCCACTGACAAACCGTTGGTGAAAGTCTTGCTCAATGCCAAGACAATGGCACAGAGTAAGACCAGCTGGCGACTCTTTTTTGTACCGTTTAATGTTCTTCAAAGGACGATAACCATTCACTGCAGTGAGAACACAGTTGAAGCCAGTCGCTTCATGACAATTCATGGAACAGCGTCTCTTTCAAATACTTACATATGTGACAACAAAGAACCGTAGGAATTGCGTATTCTTGGAGACAGGATGGTATACCTCGCTTTCTTCTGAATATCTATCTCTGCATGTTCCTTTCTGTCTATCTATCTCGCTTAATGCGCTAGTGGTACTATGTAATCCAGTACGACCTGTTTCATAGTCGAATAATCGGCGACTAATCCCCCACAGATTTTATCTGGTGAGGAGGGTGGCCAGACACCCTGCAGGACGAATAACAAGACTTGTTTATAGGGCGGGGGAAGCTATTGGCTTAACGGTCATCTAGAACATGTTGCTTTCTATCTATCTGTCTCGCTTAATGCGCTACTGGTACAATGTAATCTAGTACCTGTTTCATAGTCGAATCATCGGTGACTTAATCGGTATCCCGACAGATTTTAACTGGTTAGGAGGGTGGCTAGATACCCTGCATGACGAATAAGAAGACCTGTTTAAAGGGCGTTTAACTTAGATATATATGCTCTATCAGTGATATTGACAACTCTTTACTTATAAATATAACTTAGGTATATATATATATATATATAATATATATATATATGTGTGTGTGTGTGTGTGTGTGTGTGTGTGTTTGTGTGTATGTTATTATATTATATATACCCACATCTACACACTCACACCACACACATACACACACACACACACACATTATATATATATATATATATATATATAATATATAATATATACCTAAGTTATATTATAAGTAAAGAGTTGTCAATATCACTGATAGAGCATATATACCTAAGTTAAACGCCGAAACAAGAAATAAGAGCGATTTTAATAAACTTTCACCGCCAGCATAACGCAATGATTATCTGTTTACAGATTTGATCTCTCTGGTGATCGTAAAGTATATACACAGATGTATGTATTTAAAACAGAAAAAAACACCACTCCTTAAATAGCAGCTGATTATGACCTAGAGGTTAACGGATCGGACAGGCGTAAAGTCAGTCGCGGTTCGCTTCTGGTCGGAGTTAGTTGTTGTGTCAAGCCACACTGCACAGGCGGGAAACGCCAAAACACGTGGTCTGTGGATGATTTATGTTATATATATATATATATATATATATATGTGTGTGGTTGTGTGTGTGTGTGTGTGGTGTGTGTGTGTTGTAAAAATGGAATTGGAATTGAATCCGACGATATGAGGAAAAATGAATAAAGAAAAAAAGTACAGAATGGATAATAAAGATGAATTTAATCAATATCACTTACACATGTGTTTCGGTCAGTTTATTTATGTGTACACGATTCGAACTATTATTATTATTAAATAAACAAATGAAATGAAATAATAATAATAGAAAAATGTAAAAATATTCCGTACGCAGAGAAATTCGACCTTCATCAGAGTGAAATTTTATTTCATCTTTTATTATCCATTCTATTCTTTCTTTTCTTTATTCATTCTTCCTCATATATATATATATATATAAATATATATATATATATATATGTGTGTGTGTGTGTGGTGTGGTGTGTGTGTGTGTGAGTGTGTGTATATATATATTATTTTGGGAGAATATGTGCTCAATTGGAGTCGTACCTAATTTTTGAAAATTAATTAATTAATAATTAATTAATTAGGCGGAAATGCCTATGTTAAATAGGCATTCCCGCCTAATTAATTTATTAATTAATTAATTTTCAAAAATTAGGTACGACTCCAATTAAGCACATATTCTCCCAAAAATTGTCAGCAAAAAAGCCATATCCAAACACACCGTGTTTACATACTCATCATATATATATATATATATATATATATATATATATATATATTACCAACCTCTCCGCACCAGTAGGATGTAACACGAGATCAATTTCTTAAGCGGAATTTAACATGTTTAAATTCAGAGTTTTCTTTATACGATACTGGTATCCGAGTTTTTTTGTTTTTTTTCTTGGAGTGGTTTTTTAATTGTCCCAATTATTTTAAGTGAAATTACTCCGGTTGGAGCCATGTCGTAGAAAGCAGGAAACCAAATTCCTTGTTTTGACTGGCAGGCATGTCTCATATTTGTGCTTAGTTTTCGAAAGAATGGTGAATCCATATTTTTGCCCGCGGTTGTATATGGGTATATTTACGAGAATGCGAACAGACAAATATATAATTACTGTCATTCAAGTTAAGCATATTTTGGTACTATTATAGTATGTGGTCATACATCATTCTCAAGAACAGATTCTGGTTTATGCATATACTATTTTGTTGTATGGTCAAAATTTATTTTTTGCATAATTCCCTGTGGATCAACTTCCCAACCCAGCCGTGTCTAGCTTTGTATTCCCGTTGGGCTAGTTTGCTACGTTCGCTTAATACATGGTTTACAGTCTCATCTCTGTCACTGCATAGTCTACATTTACTGTTAGGTTGTGTCGTATCTATTTTTGCTTTGATATTATCATTATTATTATTATTATTATTATTATTAGCAAATATATGCACCCTCTGGGTGCAAGTATTTTAGTTAAATTTTATAATAAAATATGGTATTAAATTAGAAAGGCTAATGAAACTGAATAAGAATGCAGATAAAAAGATTTTGAACAGAGGGGGTATGATTGAAAAATAGAACAACTTTGAAACTAACACTTCCATCATTTTCTGTTACTCCCGTCTTTCATTGGTAAATGTTCCTAATTTATACTGTTTAGTTAAAATAGGAAGTAAAGAATAATATTACAGTTATTTCTTCTCGTTAATTAAGATTTATTGAAGAGATTTTTGCTCATATTCAATAGGATAAAACCAAACAATTAGAAATCAATAATACTAAGCATATATTTATTAAAATCAATTTTTTAAGATCAATATGCAAATTAGCCTTCCCATTCATGCTTTAAACATCTATTTTGTTGTATATATAAATACAATTGCATGTTATTAGTATGTAGATATGGTCAACAGTGTAAGTAATGTAAAAAAATTTATTAATAATTGAGGTTTAAATAAAAATAAAATCATGGAGAATATGATGTAAATAACTAAAGGAATTGTGACTTGTATAGTAATATAGTTTCGGTTACAGATAGACAAACCCACAATCTCCATTATAATAAGATATATAAAAACAATATGAGTGTGCTACAATTACTACCGAATTGTGAGAAAGAATGATAAAAAGGAAGTACGTAACCTTTTTTTTAATAAGGAATTATTGTTTAGAAAAAAATTCGGCGTCTTTTTGGACGCCCGCTGCATATATCCGTCAAATCAATACAATATTATAAATACTATTCTTTATGTGTATACACTTATGCACTTATGATTATATATATTTATATTTAAATACTTACATATGAATTGATGATTATATATCACATGAATGCTTTTATTTTGCACGGAAGTTTGTATTCACGCGCGCATTACGAAAAAAGAGAAGCGAGTAAGGAAGTAGTGGATACCATTAGGCAAATAAAATATATAAAGATTCCATTTTTTTTTAGCAGGTGTCCTTTCATATATTGATTCGTTGATATATGGCAAGCAGCCGTGTCTATACTTAATTTAATACCCAGACACATATGTCAATAATCTCCTGTATAAAAATTCATATTTACCTACATACTTATATAAATATATAACTGACAGTTTTGTTTTGTCACTCTTCTTTGCGTGAGGATCTACTCGTTGGCGCACTTTTTGTTGTTGGCATCCTTCCGTCTAACGGTAATCTGAACATTAGCTACATAAATGAGAATAACCTCCCCTTATTTCTTTCACTTGATATATATATATATAAAGCATTAAATACCGGGGGTATAGCGATTATGGTCCATTTCCACCCGTGGGTATCTGAGATCCACCGAGCTTCTTCAGATCACTTTATTCAAGCTGGCAAATCGTCAAATTCAGTTTACATTTATAAATTTTTCTGCGTCCTTAGAGCCTACATGTTTGTCACAACCCTATTGACCTTATGTCAAATCCCCAAAACCCTTTTATAATATATAAGCTACAAGCCGGTGGCTGGGGGTCTTAGTGACCTGAATATGACAGTAAACTGCATATAGTGGTGAAGTTCGAATTTTGGAGCTCTGGAGTGTTTGGGGTACCTTCTTCATCACCAGGTCCTCTTTGACCTGAAATGATAGTACCTGTTAGGGTCTCATCTATTGGCTAAATAGAAAATGAGTTTAAACCTGTTTTTAAAAACGAGTTTAAAAGAATACATTTTAAATACCCCTCAGAAAGAAATAAAATACAACTACATGTTTTAACACGAAAATATCATAAAATGTGTTGTTAATAACAATTAAGTTCATTTCAAATAATGCGCAAGCACAATTAAGAACACATTTTATGATATTTTACGTGTTAAAACATGCAGTTGTACGCGAGTGTGGCACAAGGTCTTTTTAATGTGGGACCACCCACGAATCGAGACTCATGGGATGGTAGGTGCAAAAAATACTTTGATCCCGTCGGCATTTCCCCTCAAGGGGAGCGCATCAGGCATTCGGTAATAAACCCAGCCCTGTCCCTTTAAATCAAGGGAGTAGGTGTTGCTTGGGGGGATGCCCCCCCCCCCTGGGATCAACGCTATTAATTACTTAACCGGTCCATGGCCGAAGCCCCTGTACACATGCCCCGGGAGCACGTCGGTATACCGTGGGTAGGATGTAACACAATGTTACAAGTATAGGGCATCCAGCGAGGATCGAACTTTTCAGTAGTAATGGGGCTGCGAGACAAGCTTGCTAACCATTACACCACGATAGGACGCCCCTAAATGTATCCGCGTATATTTACCTCTAAGTTTTTGGGGGATATGTGCTTAATTGAAGTCATGCCTAATTTTGAAAATTAATTAGTTAATAATTAATGAATTTAGGCGGGCATATATGTTCAAATGTAAGGC
This sequence comes from Doryteuthis pealeii, assembly GCA_023376005.1. NCBI lineage: Eukaryota > Metazoa > Mollusca > Cephalopoda > Myopsida > Loliginidae > Doryteuthis > Doryteuthis pealeii. The sequence goes on along the minus strand of CM042164.1, from coordinate 40,063 downwards.
TAAACAAATCGAGCTCTTTGCCTACCAAATTTCCCCCACGGCTGTACCAAACTTTCTTAGTATTTTTACCTGTATGATGGGATATTTCAAAGTTCCCTATCTATTTACATCAGAATTAATTCTAGTATTATCTGTGTTATTCGGACTATTGTCCCCATCTTCATTGTTATTTGTACAACGTTTCGGCCGATATGCCCTCCGGTCTTCTTCAGGTATAATAACACAGATAATACTAATCTTCAAGCCTCATCTCAAACATTCAGAGGAATAGAATTAATTCTATTCAAATAAATTCCTATTATTGTAATCTGAGTTTTCTGCTCAATTATAATGAACTAACCATCAGTTCTTGTTCTTTGCTTGGGTGTATTATCCGTAGAAACAGGGGAGCCACTGTGAGCGGTTTAAGTATGGCAAAGAGTTAAGATGCATCTAGTGTATATACGTTTTATTTTCAATAAATAAACGTATGCCGTCCTGTCGGCTGGGACAGAAAATTACACAGACTTCAACTCTGCATAGAGGCATAATCTTCCCGAATGGGGCCACCTGTTGGCTGTGGGTGTCGACTCGTGATGCTTAAGTACGGAATCTTGGTGGCTAAGCAGTCCATAACATGGAACTTTGGTCCTTACTTAGGCTAGACGAGCGGGCTAGTCACGCCAAGACCTAGCACCTATATGTTTTTTTGTTTTGTTTTGTTTTACGGCATATCAACCTCAGTGGGTCATTTAATGCCGATAAAGTTTTGAAAGAAATTCTTAATGGATAATACAATCTTTTAATAAATACATTTTTCTATTTAACCCATAGATGGGACCCTAACAGGTACTACCACTCCGGGTCAGAGTGGACCAGGGAGCAATGGTGATGAAGGGGTGCTCCACTTTCCCCAAACCTCCAGAACTGGAACCTCACCATAAGATATAGTTTAACGTCATTCCCAGGACATGTAGACCCACAGCCACCGCCTTCTAGCACCCATATGATGAAAAGGCATTGGGGCTTGCCATAAGGGCAATAGGGTTGGAAAAATCATATAGGTGCTAGGGCTTGACGTGACCAGCCGATTGATCGGAAGGGGCCTCTCTGACCGCCCGTCTAGCCCAAGATAGGGCCAAAGTGGAGTATTGCAAGTCATGAACTGCTCATCCACCTGGGCTCTATCCTTAAGCATCACCTGTCGCCACCCACGGCCAACAGGTGGCCCCATTGGGGGAGTCTTACCCCTCTGCAGAGGTGCAGTCGGTGCATTCTAACGCCCCACCGACAGGGCGGACCTATATGATGGTCTCAACTCAAATTCTAGATCTTATATAGTCTTAAAACTCCCACGTAACCCATATGGTATATAACAGGGCTGTAGAAAATCGGTGGGTACCACAGTTGAGAAGGCGTAGCCATATGTGTTAAGTGGGAGTTTTAAGACTATATAAGATTGTTGGGACCATCTTTCCATTGGTCTGGAAGAGTTATCTTCCCGCTGGGTTGTTGCTTGTTCTCACCAGGGGCTAGAGTATTTGAGCGGCTGATTCAAATGCTTCGCCCTCTTTTCTACCTCTCCTCGTAAGTACCCACATGGGTTAGACAATTGTCATTCCCTTCTCGGGTAGGACCTTCGGTCCCCAACGCTATGCTACTCCACTGCAGGTTTCGGCCTCCCATCACTAGTAAGTGATTTTGTATGTTTACGTACTTTAATGTTCATGTATCATTTATTCCTATTTTATGTATCTTGTTTTATTTCCGTGCTGTTATCAATATGAAATGTTTTGTCCTACAAACGTGTCGGAGTTTGTTATGTTTCAACAAGTTATAACATGATTATAACCTTGAACCTTACAAGATTTAAAAGTTGGGCTGAGGGCAGTTTTCGCTTGCTGTTCCGAATCCAGACATCTCCTTTGTATATGCAAACTCTCTCCAACTATTCCCTTGCTCTACGCAAGCGTCACTGTCGAAGAATAGGATATAATATTATACCTTTTATGTATAAGCGTACGTCGTTGTTTGTCAAAAGCCAGCACACTGTATACAACACAAGTGCAGTCAGTCATCTAATTGACCATGTGTTGTTTAGTAGCTAGCACCCCTTTAGTACTCTATCAGATGGACTGGCTCATAGCCTTAAGATTAAAGTAGATTAACAGGCTGAATAATATTCAGACTGACTTTACTGCGTTGGATATACCGCACTTGACCCTCCTCTATTTATTGTAAGTTTTGTTTTGTTAATTGTTTGTATTATTTGTTGTGTTGTGTATGTATACATTGGCATTGGATGTTGGTGCTGAATAAATGTATTAAGCACACCATATATGTTTCTTTGGTTGTAATATGTGATAAATTGTTATTTTAGTGACATGTGTCAGGTGGCCATGGTATGAGTATTGTGACGCAATAACAAATACCTGTCCAGAGTATTTATGAAAAAAGGAAATAGACAGTTATACAAAGTTGGGGGAAAGAGTGGAATTCTATTTTACAATAACAAAAACATTGTAAATGAAGTAGGAAAAAATTGTTTAACATACATCCTGTCAGATTCTATGAGGAAGATATGAGAACATTACACATGTTTCTCCATCAGCAGCAATGAATATCTAACTATTCAAACAGACAACATTTCTGTAGATGAATAATAAAGATAACCTTTTTTGCTGTTTTTTTTTGGGGGGGGGGGCGAGAAGTAAATAACATTAACAATAAGTGTTATATACTGGACCCGTCAAGGAACACGGAACACTTATATTTATAAAAATATAAAATTATATCTTTATTTCCTCGGTTGTGTGTAGACTGAGTGTTGTCAGCGGGGGTTGCACATTCAACGGCGCCCTCGGGAGTTCTCTGCAAGCGATCTAGAACCTGTTTTTGGGCTGCCCAAACCAGATTTCCATGGGCTTTTTTATTATTGGTCAACTCACGGGGTCACGCCTCTTTGATCGTGACACCTACGCATTTTTTTCTGTAGACACACCTCCTCTCCCACGCAGCCTGATTTTCTGTGCCTACACAGGGTCAAATGTATACCTGCATCTCTAGGTGCCAATGGTCAGTTCAATGCCATATCCTGTTTTTGTTTCCAGGTCCACACTTAACACCCACGCATTTCCTGCGTGCAGCCCGGGCTCCAGGTGCAAACCGATTGACCAAACAATATATTACAATATGATCATTAAAAAAAATCATAAATTTCCATGGTAGAATAAGGGTTAGCAATTGTTATATATGGATTGGTTATAATATGTAACCAGCGCGTAGGAAGCGCGTGGTGTAATGGTTAAAGTCATGGGAAATGGACTCGTCACACCGAGTTCAAATCCTGGACGTGGTAATTGCATTTCACTTAGCGCTAATACTCTTGGGAAAGGTATGAATCCTACTCTCCCTCCAGCTATGGGTAAATAGCAGGGCAGACTGGATTCTTTAACCATGGCTAGGTAACCAGTCTAGGAGAAGGAAAACTCTGAATTCAAAACTGTTGAACTCCTCTTAAGAAATTGACCTTGTGTCGTATCCTGCTCGTGCGGAGGGGTTGGTAAATATATATATGTAACCAATAAAGTTGTGGGAGACTCTTAGTTGCTTTTTTTTCTGAATTTTTTTAGATGAGACGTGATTATTTGGATTTTTTTGGACTGTTGTCCTCATCTTTATTGTTTATATACTCAATATTTTTTACCAATGTGCCCTCCGACCTTCTTCAGGTGTTTCTTGTCAAACTCAGGAACCTTCGTGTCATAATCGGGAGCCCTCACAGAACTTTGAACCCTTATCTACTAATTCTGATTTCTTTTGGCTAATCACTGTTTTGGATTGAGATTTTTTTTTTTTTGGGGGGGGGGGGTCAAAAGGATTTGTCTTTCATTTTTCAAATCCATAATTGTAATTGATTATACTCAGAACTTGAAATATTACAATTGTTTGACTGCATGTGCCATTAGACCTGTTCAAAAATCAACTTTTTCCTTTTTTCATACCCTCCTGCACGGTTTCCCATGCTTTTTGACCTGGAAAAGCCGAAAATCACAACCATTTCGAGGTAAAATGTCAGGAACCTTTGCCTTCTGCCAGACAGTTTTTCACCTGTAACTTTTGTTACAATTGGGATAGAACAACAAACTGGGTATCAAATTGAAGCATTTGTAATACTCTTTCTGTAAAACCAATCCAAGTAAACATTCAAGAAAAAAAAAGACATATCATATTCTGAAAAATATCAAAATTTCATAACTGTCTGGCAGAAGGCAAAATTTGGCAATTTTCTACTATCACGGGCTTAATATCTTGAGGTCCAATGAGGCAAAGGTTCCTGACATTTTACCTCGAAATGATTGTGATTTTCGGCTTTTCCGGGTCAAAAAGCATGGGAAACCGTGCAGGAGGGTATGAAAAAAGGGAAAAGTTGATTTTTGAACACATTGTGTTATACGATCATCAGAAAATCATAAGTATCGATTAAACATCTTAGTTATCTTGTTTGTTAGTCATAACTAAAAAATTATGTTATGTAATTATTTTACATCTACAATTTGTAGAACAGCCAACAAACCAAATTACTAACGTCTAATTGAATGTGAGTAATTATTTTACAAAAACAATTTATTCTTTATATTTTTTGCTTGAAGGCAATTACAATGCGTATATGGTATAAAATTCGATAATTATAGAAAATAACCATGACAAGTGAATTTCGCAAACGATCATGCGATGCTCATCATTAAGTCTCATCAGCGATGTATACTAACGATTTCCCTCCGACAGAAATCGTAACCGGTAGTCCAGCTGGCAAAGTCTGTGACTTTACCGCTCGGCCAACAGTCCGCATCACACAATCCCTGCGAAATTAACCTGTCAATGATACTAGCACGCCTCTACCATATGAGGTACGCGGACGTTGAGTAAATAACAACAAACCAGACCCATGCCCCGGTGAAGGAAATAAGATTTTTGGATGTTTGTTTTTTAGAAGCATTGTTGAAATAAAGTATATATTATTATTTATATTTTTGCTTGAAGGCAATTACAATGCGTATATCGTATAAAATTCGATAATTATAGAAAATAACTATGACAAGTGAATTTCGCAAATGATTATGCGATGCTAGAACATCGTACAGTCTGTTTCAACTTTATTAAGTCTCATCAGCAATGTATACTAACGATTTCCCTCCGACAGAAATCGAAACCGGTAGTCCAGCAGGCAAAGTCTGTGACTTTACCGGGGAAATTGAAATTCTGAAAGATTAGTTACGACTTGAATCACTAATGCTTGCCGATGATTACGGTTTTATCTCATCACCCACCCACCCACTCTCGAGGAGAATGCATTTACCTCCACTGAGGGGAATTTTGGGTTAATACTTTCCCTTTGGTACAATAAGTATGTACACCAGATTTGGTAGCTCAACATCAAACCGTTTAATCTATCTATACATATACAGTTGTTGGTTGGTGGGTTTATTGATTTTAACGGCATATCAACACGTCTGGGGTTATGTCATGCCTAACGGTTAGGAAATATACAGTTGTGTGTATGTATGCATATTGTTAGCTGTCAACGTGTACTCTATTAAGAGCATTTCCTGTTCTTTTCTTGCTTTTTTTTTTTTTTTTGTTTTTGCTTTTTTTTTTTTTTTCATAGTTGAGTGCCAGTAGTATTCGACCCTGTATCCTTGTGTTTTCTTAGATGACTCACCAGGCCAGCCCTGAAGAGACATACTCTTCCACACAAACTACATATTGGAACTACTCCCTTTAGTAGTAGGCAATTTATTGAAACTAATTATTTTTCACATATATTCAATTTCAAGAAATGCAATTCAGTCATAAGCTGTATATAGTAATTAAGAATAATTAAAAAGAATTTATCCATAATTTACACGAATCAGAGATATATTTAATTCTAAAACATTCTAAAATTCTGAAATAGGGTTAGGGTTAGCAGTTATTATTATAACCTTATAATATGCTTTTTATTGTAGGCCACAATAAGAGAGACATGATTTCGTAGGCCACATTCAAAAGGTAGGCCACATACTATAATGGTACCAGTATTTCTTTTTTGCCTTATCACAAGTCACGAAATGAATTTTGGTCTCATGCTTAACTGAAAAGCAATGTATTTTGGTGCATCTCCGATGAAATGAACACTAAGAAGTGACACATTCTGTGGAAGATATTCGACGTGAATCGTTTGGGGGTTTGTGCATGGTATAGTAAGGACAAGTGATAGATTGTCGACACCATATTGTTTAGACAGGAATAAAGAAGAAGATTTGATGGAGCCTGAATATTATGTCTGCCACAGGATCTATGATACAAGAATAAGGAAGAAAGAATGAAAGAAATGAAGAAAATGTGAAGAAAAAATTATTTTGAAAAAGAAAGAAAGAAAGAAAGAAAGAAGGTCTGAAGAAAAAATTAGATTTGAAAATGAAGAAAGAAAGAAAGAAAGAAAGAAAGAAAGAAAGAAAGAAAGAAAGAAAGAAAATCTGAAGAAAAAATTAAATTTGAAGATGAAGGAAGGAAAGAAAGAAAGAAAGAAAGAAAGAAAGAAAATCTGAAGAAAAAATTAAATTTGAAAATAAAAGAGAGAAAGAAAGAAATAAAGAAAGAAAATCTGTTGAAAAAAAAAAATTTGAAGATGAAGGAAAGAAAGAAAGAAAGAAAGAAAGAAAGAAAGAAAATCTGAAGAAAAAAATTTTGAAGATGAAGGAGAGAAAGAATGAAAGAAAGAAAGAAAGAAAATCTGAAGAAAAAATTAAATTTGAAAATAAAAGAGAGAAAGAAAGAAAGAATGAAAGAAAGAATGAAAGAAAGAAAGTCTGAAGAAAAAATTAAATTTGAATATGAAGGAAAGAAAGGGAAGAAAGGAAAAGGGAAAAATGAAGAAAATATAAAGAAAAATTAAATTTGAAAGAAAGAAAGAAGGAAAGAACGATAGGAAAATTAAATTGAAAAAGAAAAGAAGGGATGAGGGAAGGAAGAAAGAAAAAAATATTAGTCGAAAAAGAAAGAAAGAAAGAAAGAAAAAGAAAGAAAGGATGAATGAAAGAAAGAAATTACATTATAAATAAAAAAAATTGAGAAGTAAATTTGAACTAAGAAATTAAAATCAATACAAAAGGTAAGAAATAAAGAAAGATTAAAATTGAAAAAGAAAAGAGGAAAGGAAATAACAAATAAAAGAATTAACTGAGTAAAAGGTGACAAAAATATTGTGAATATGAAATATAAAGTAAAGAAAAAGAAACAGTAAAGAGAATAATTGGAAAGAAGAAGAAGAAGAAGAAGAAGAAGAAGAAGAAGAAGAAGAAGAAGAAGAAAGAAGAAGAAGAAGAAGATATATTCTGAAATCAAAAGAGAAGAGAATAAGGAAAGAAGAAACAAGAAAAAATTAAAGAAATAAAACTTTTTTTAAAGATATCAATTTGATTCAAAGGATAAATAATTCCTTGTATTTTGGGCATTGCTGTTCACAATGTGGAAAAGACGATTCTTAAAGGAATATTATGGAATGGGCATATTTTTCTACGTTTGTTATCATCAATCATTCAGAGCTGAGATAAATTATATATATATATATATATATATATATATATATATATATATATATATAAAGAGATAATTTATTGTGTTTTACCTGTATATAAATATACTGACTCCCGAAAAGTAAGATGATTGAGTTCTAAATAATGCAATGACTGAATCACTTCTAAATACTTATAGCTAAATTCTGGTTAGAAAGCTCGTCTCGCAGATCCATTACTACTGAATAGCGAGTTCGATCCTCGTTGGATGCCCAATACCTTCGGCCTTGGCGAACATGTTGGGCAAATAACTACTTATAGTGCAATTTCTTCTGCTTTTTTTTATAGCTTTGTTTTATGTTTGTTTCTTTGTTTGCGTTTTAATATGAAAACATTGTTTAATAAATATACTGCCAATTATAAATATTTTCTTTCTTTTCTAATAAAAAAGAAATTTGGTAGTATAACAACTACAGACAAACATGTTGTATACCCTTCTTCTTTACTTCTTCTATTCTTCTATTCTCTGTTCTTCTTCTGACGTCTCTCTATCTTAAATTCTTCTAGTCTCTTCTATCGTCTGGACTTTTCTTGGGGACTTCGTGTCTGGTTTTCCATTGGGGATTTCTCTTTATCAGAAGCCCTGTATCATTGTTAGTTTTTAGATTATAACACAAGACTTCGATTTACTTTGATCATATTTCATTCTCGAATCCCCCACCAGACTACCTGCGCAGATCGAGTCGGAGCGTGTATAACACTACTGACCACCGTCGTGGCTTCTCACCGACTGACTAAAATCTATTTCTAATCTAAACCGGAAGAGGGTCTTCTCCACCGGTTCTCACGGTATCCACCGGAAGGATCAGGACAGGTCAAGCCTTGTCATTCAAATCCTTCAAGGCCGTGGACTGCAGCTTATAACGGCCATTTTAATTTCTACACTATTGCACACATATATATTAGGTATCTAATAATTATGTAACAAACATATTTTCAACTTCTCTTCACATGTTTTGTCTGAAAGTGAAAAGTTGGTTTTATCTAGGGGTTTGGATTTCTCTATTCCCCCCTCACAAAATTGATAAGGTCAATATTTTTACCGAGTTCGAGTTACTGTTCTCACAGGCACATGATTCTGCCATCGGTGACCACCTTTGTAGCATAAATAGTTGTAAAACCAACTACAATGATCAGCAATTTTCCGTGCTACACTGGGCTAGGACAAGCTACCACCTCAATGTCCTTAAGGCAGTCTCCATTTTTTTACTGCCCGTCCCTGTGTAGACAAAGACACCAGAAATACTCCCTGGCAATTTTTGCTGGGGATATGGGGGGTATTTGTCTCATACCCCACTTGTATAGACTGGGCAAAAGGTTTTTTACGTGGGCCCACCCACAAGCGAAGCTGATGGGTGGGAAAGAACAAAAATTGCGTCGATCCCTTCGGCATTCCCTCTCAAGGGAGGCGCCTCAGGCGCTGGGTAATAAACCCAGCCCCGCCCCCAAGAGGGCAGGTATTGCCTGGGAGATGGCTCCCTGGGATCGACGCTATTAATTGTACTTCAACCTGATCCAGTGGCCGAAGCACACTGAACCCCCCGAGGGGACAAGGTAAGGATTTTTGCTGGGGATGTGACTGCTGAAGTGGGGATTACATGAAGGTATATACAATTTTTCCTCCCCCTTTTGCCTTCATATTGCCCCACCATTTTGTATGGTTTAATCTCCCTCTTTTATCCATTTCATATATATTGTGACTTTTAAACGATCTACCGGACTGCTTTTGAAAAAGCACCGGTTGAAAGGGCCCTAAGTTTCTCCTTTTTTTTCTTTTCTCTTTTGCTTTATTAAATTGCTGATCAATAAAATTTTTTTTTTTTTTTTAATTCTATATAAATTCAGTTGTACCAACAATTTGTTAATTTGAAATTTGTACACTGCTACACAGTAGGCTGAAAGTGCCAAAATTTGGAAATTCGGCATAAATTCTGAACGACTCGAGTAGGGACTCTCAATGAGGGCTCATTAGAAGCGTATTTTTATGACCTTTGTAATGACAAAAATTTTTCCAAAAAGAGTATTTTTGGGGATCTGAGCCCGAATTACTATATTTGGGCATTTTGGTAAAATAACACTATTTGGGTATAATTTGCTTTAAATGGTCCTCTGGGGAGATTAAGGACTCGTTGGAAGTGTAATGATATTATCTTTGCAATGAAAAGAAATTTTCAAAAATGTTAATTTTTAGTGGGTCTGGCCCGAATTACATATTTTTTAAAGATTTTCTTCTGTAATGTGACTGTTTATTGTCTAAAAGACATCTTATGTACATTTTAAAGAAGCAAGCAAACAAATTACAATTTCTAGGGATGAAGATATGATAATAATCTCATTTTTCCCAGTGGATATGCACATAAAGCAGCATTTTTTTAATAATTTAAATGCCCCAAAGCTAAATATTGATTTTCTGAAGATTCCAAAGACTCGATCTTATGAAAATATTTAATTCAAGTCCTAAGAATATTTACTTTCAGAAAAAATATAGTGTACCAAATCCGTCTTATGGCATTTGAAAATATTTACCACAATTTTGTGAATTTTGACCCCATAATGTTTCTCTCTACCACAGTTTCGGTGTTCAAGGTACACCTTCCTCAAGAGAACTCTCTCTCTCTCTCTCTCTCTCTCTCTCTATATATATATATATATATATATATATATATATATATATAATTAAAGAAATAACAAAAGACTATAATCCTGCATTATAGACGTTTCAGGGAGCTTAGACAAAATGTCTAATTCTCCCGACTCATCAGATGCGAATGATGAATTCTTTATTTTTAAGGCATTTGAAAAAATTTTTTTTTTTTTTAGACATTTTTGCCTAAGCTTAAATAGTCTATAATGCAGGATCTCTAAGTTTTGTTATTTCTTTAATTATAAATTTGCTCTGTGACTCTAAAAATAAGAACACATTGAGCTCTCAAACTGGTTGTTTAAAAAAAAACCTATGTCGTAAGAAGATTTCTTCTCTGGACTTTTGGATTATATATATATATATATATATATATATATATATATATATATATATATATATAGAGAGAGAGAGAGAGAGAGAGAGAGAGAGAGAGAGAGAGAGAGAGAGAGCGATAGATAGAGAGAGAGGGGAGGAGAGAGAGCGTATAAAGAACTCCACTTCCGAATAATTATACATACAATTGTTAAACGAACCTTATTTATCAAATCTGATCTAATCATTTAAAGGTGATTTTATTAAATAATTTCCAGATAAAGTGAACCGACAATCTATTAATAATGGAGATTGTCTGTATTTCTGTCTGCAACAAAACTACGTCATAGCTCTACGTCACAGCTTACGTCACAATATTCTTATGCTATATACACCCAAAATTTGAGTGAGCAATTTTAAAAATTGTTTTTTTACTCTCGTTTTTTTTTTTTTTTTTTTTTACAGTACAAGAAGTTAACTAAAAAGTTTACAATGGGTCAATTTTGGTCAAAATTTCCCAGGCAAATATAAGGAAAATAAGCACCAAAAAGCTGTAAAAATCATTTACATTCTGTAAATTAAATGCAATCACATATTTATCAAATTAAATAATAGCTTTATTATCCCAGTAATAGTTTTATTAATTACTAATTATTATTACTAATTACTAATTACTAATTATTAATTATTAATTAATTTTTTGTCCTAATTTTCCATGTAATTTTGGGTGAAAAATTACAAAATTTGATGTTTAATCCTCTTACCCTAATGACTCAAATATTTAGTTTTTGTAGAAAATGATCAGTATATGGGGCGCGGGGCATAATGTTTAGAATCATAGGAAATGGACTTGTCGACCCGAGTTCAAATCCTAGACAAGGCTGTTTGCATTTCACATAGAGCTAATACCCTTGAGAAAGGTATGAATCCATATATTCTCCTTCCAGCTATGGGTAAAATAGTAGGGAAGACTGGGTCTTTAACCTTGGGTAGGTAACCAGTCTAAGAGAAGGAAATCTCTGAATTCAAAAATCCTGAGGTCAGTCGTTGATTGGGTTTGTAGCATTCCCTGTGCACCAATTCTTTCCTATCGACTGTGCCAAAAAGTGAGGAATGGTCCAACACAAGCCTTCACCACTATAAACAATACACTGTGTTGGTTGTTTACTGATAATTTTTCATTCTGTAAATTAAATGCAATAATTGTTTCATACATTTAATATTTTTCAGATGACGACAGCGAGTACTTCTGGGCATTGTTACTTCTTTAATGCTTCTGAAAAATGCTCCACTCGTCAGGCCTGGGTTATTTACAGCTTCACGTTTCCTTCCTGCCAAGGAACGTCCGGAAACAACCCTCGAGTAACCCTTATCGGCCATCTTACGTACCTTCGTAGGAGCTGAAAGTTCAGATGTTATATCTTTCTCAGAAGGCGTCAAGTCACATTTGTGACCCATAATTGCACGAGTATAATGACACTTGTTTAATGTCTGGGACACTTCTATATTGTTGATATTGCAAATGGCCACTGTTTGTTTCCTGTTGCACAGAACAATACAGTTTTTATACAGCCTGTGCATACACCTATTTCGTTAAATTCCAATCGGTATTTTTTGTACAAAATGAAAAAATGTCACCTCGTGGAAACGCATTGTATATTGAATTTTGACCAAAAAATGGTCAGGCAAATATAAGGAAAATAAGCCCCAAAAAGCTGCATTCTGTAAATTAAATGCAATAATTGTTTCATATATTTGATATGAAAACTCAAGTTATCCTGACGGTTTGTAATCTATAATAATAAATTAGAAGGACTTTATTTGTCTGTCCTCTATAAATGGCCTTTTTTTTTACATTTATAGAGGAGAGATGCAGATAATTTATTTATTCATTTTTGGACACTACGCCATCGTCCTTAGTAGACGGATAACAACAATAACAACAATAATAATCATCATTATAATCGTTTTATGTATTTTTTGTTGACAACAGACATTATACCTATTTACCC
>CM042164.1:17500-22500 GCA_023376005.1 Doryteuthis pealeii | reverse complement strand
CGTCGGACGTAATTTCCAAATCTCTCTATTGTATTTGTCTGCTTTCTGTTAATACATTTTTCTACTTTTGTTACCCGTTGTTTTGTTCTTATTTGACCCCTTAAAACCTCACAACATTAATTATCTAAAGCTTCTTAGTTATGTCACACAAGCAAACGAGGATGATTAATTTGATAGTAAAATGTGTGAGTGATGTTGCATCTTACCGAGCAGTTGTTGAACAGTTATAAACGATCCAGTGTATCCAGTAATAGAATATTTAATGCGAAAAAGACATATTTACTCGAATATGACCCCTCTCTCTCTCTCTCTCTCTCTCTCTCTCTCTCTCTCTCTCTTCTCTCTCTCTCTCTCTCTCTCTCTCTCTCTCTCTCACGCACACTCACGCACAGACACACACTCTCGCTCTCTCCCACGCCATCATTTCATTACAACATCTCTCTCTCTCTCTCTCTCTCCTCTCTCTCTCTCTCTCTCTCTCTCTCTCTCTCTCTCTCTCAGTACTATTGTAGGGTAATCTACTTTTCTCTCGCCTTACAGCCCCTCTCTCTCTCTCTCTCTCTCTCTCTCTCTCTCTCTCTTGTTGTTCTTATTCCTTTCTCTCTCTCTCCTTCTCTCATTTCTTTTTCCTTTCTCTCCTCGTTTCTTTTTTCTTTCTCTCTCTCTCTCTCTCTCTCTCTCTCTCTCTCTCTCTCTCCTCATTTTCTTTTTCCTTTCTCTCTCTCCTTCTCTCATTTCATTCCCTCTCTCTCTCTCTCTCTCTCTCTCTCTCTCTTCTCTCTCTCTCTCTCTCTCTAAATAGAAAACCCTTTTCTTATAACAGATTTTCATTTCCTTTTCTTGTCTGACTGAGACGTTATTTTTCATTTCCTTAAAAGTCCTAGCCATCGCAACATTTGTAATTGGTTGAAGCGGGTCTACACGTTTTGATTGTGTTGTTGTTGTTTGTTGTGTTGTGTCACAAGTTTCACAAAACTAAGATTGAAATTCATCCTTCATCTGGCACTCTGAAAAGTTTATTGTTTGTAAGCTAGATAAGTAATATAAAGTAAGAATACATGAATAATTAGGAGAGAAATCCAGTTCGTATCACAGTGCAACTACTGATTTTAATTTAGTGCTAAAGGAAGGAAATTGAAATTGATAGACACATGTCTGTCCTCATCAGGATCAGATTGATCGTATATTGAAGCACGATCAAAACGTGATAGGGGACATCGGCTATTCGCAACTACTCATATAAACCGTTTTACCCGCTAATGTGTTGGAAATGAGACACACGAACGCCCGCAACTGTGTCAGACTGGGGAGACGCATTGCTGTCTAAATTTGGTTAGTTATTTCTACAAATAAATTATTCATATTGGATTACCAAATCGAACAAATTAATCTATTTGATTCAGGTGCACAGCTTGAACAAAGTTATCTTGGGATAACGCAATCACTGGCAAATTAGCGGCTACTCGATTCGATATCCATATTACTCTTGCTCTTTGTGTTGTGTAAAAACATGTGCTTTAAAGAGAGAGATGTCGCCTACATGTTGTAAATGTATTGCTTGCTAAGCAAACTCACCTTTTATGTAAATGATTAGCCAGAAATTATCATTGATAAAAAAGGCGTATACTTACACTGGGTTTTTTTTTTTTAAAAAATTTCACAATGAATTTCTGTTAGGAATTATATCATTTTATTTAAGTACGTATGTTGATAGGAAGATTATTATATAGCATATATATAAGTATATATATAGTTATAATATTATATAGTTATATATATAATATATATTATATCTGTTATATGGTTTATTCTGTCTGTAACGAAACTTATATTCCTAAGCTGCAGTCACAATTTCTCCTTAGTTATTGAATCCATTCTATGATTTTTATTTTATCTAACTCAATTATTAATAAAATTGTCCTTACATTATTAATACTGTTAACTATGTTACATACTAACAAATGCAATTATATTTATATATACAACAAAATAGCGGTTTACAGTGTGAACGGAAAGGCTAATTTGCATATTAATATTTAAAAATCGAATTTAATAAATATGTGCTTTAGTATTCATTGATTTCTAACTGTTTGGTTTTATTCTAATGAATATAAGCAAAAATTCTTCAATGAATCCTTAAATGATGCATTAACAAGATAAAAATAACTGTCATTTTTATTCTTTACTTCCTCTATAACTAATTAAATTAGAAAATAACAATGAAGACGAGAGTGATGGAAGAAGTAAGTTTCAGTTGTTCCATTTTAATATTATACTCCCTCTGTTTAAATCTTTTTATTATACCCCCTCTGTTTCAAATCTTTTTTATCTGTATTCTTATTTAGTTTCATTAGCTTTCTAATTTAAACAATTTTTTTACATTAAACTTAATACTTGCACCCGGAGGGTGGGCAATAATATTTGGCTAGTATATATAAGTAAAATATAAATTTGAGGCAACTTACAATGCAATGGAATAACAACTGAATAACAACAAACGATTACGCCGGCGCCGTGGGATGAGTACTAAAAACACAAGTACTTCTATGACCTCTGATGATGGGAATTTTCCCGAAAATATTTAGGAATAAAAAGGTAAATAAACATCATTTAACACCTATTCCATTGCATTGTAAATTACCTTCAAATTTATATTTTACACATACATACAATGCTTCAAACTATAAAAAAAACATATATATATATATATATATATATACACACAATTTCGAAAGAAAAATAACGGCTAAACAGCGCAAAATCCTTTTACATCAATTTTTCTCGCTTTTGTTTCATTTCATAACTTTTTTTCACAGTCACAGTTATAATACTTGATAAAGGGTGAAGGTCACCAAAAATGTTGGAATAATATCGAACAGAGACAGAACAACGGCAAGATATTTAACTCTTGTTTTTTGTTTTTTTTTTTGTTTTTGTTCGCTTGTATTTCCCATGCTTCATGATATTAAAAATAAATATTATAAAATAAATTTGATCGCAATAAATTCATATATATATATAATATATTATATAATATATAATATTATATATATATATACATACAGTTGTAAACAGTTTATTCTCTCTAACGGTGTCGGTGTTCAAAGTACACACTCCTCAGGAGAGCTAAAAGATATAGGTAGCTAATATTATATATACTCGCCTGCATTTCACTTAGCGCTAATACCCTTGGGAAAGGTATGAATTCTACTCTCCCTCCAGCTACGAAACTCTGAATTCAAACCTGTTAAACTCCGCTTAAGAAATTGACCTCGTGTCACATCCGGTTCGTGCAGAGGGGTTGGTAAATATATATATATACTCGCCTGGTTTAGGATTATTTTTTATCTATGTCTCCTAAAAACAATTTGAATTTCAGAAGTACAAACAAGTAAGATGTAAATAAAAGGACTAATACAAAAAATGTGGATAGGGGTTAGGCTAGTACAGCTGATAGATAGAATCACAAATTACTTTTGTATGCTAAACTAATCAGTAATTTCAAAGGAAAAACTTTTAGTTTTAGGGACAACAGTTTATCTTTAGGAGACATAGATAAAACATAATCGTAAACCAGGCGAGTATATATAATATTAGCTACCTATATTTTTTTAGTTCTCCTGGGGAAGGTATACATTGAAACCGAAACCGTGGTAAAGAGAACTAGAAACATATACTCTCTGTGTGTGGCGCATGATTGTGCGTGTGTGGTGCGGTGTGTGTGTGTGTGTGTGTGTGCGGTGCGTGTGTGTGTGTGTGTGTGTGTGCATTTCCTTGATATGTGTATTTATAAAGAGAGATGTATATGTGGTTAGTTGTTGTATTCTACGGCATGTTAACCCTTGTTGGGTTATTTTATGCCGAAGACGTGTGCGCGTGATTGTGCGTGTATGTGTGTGTGTGTGTGTGTGTGTGTGTGTGTGTAAGTGTGTGTGTATGTGTGCATTTCTTGATATGTGGTATTTATAAAGAGAGATGTATAGTGGTTAGTTGGTTGTATTCTACGGCATGTTAACGCTTGTTGGGTTATTTTATGCCGAAGACTGTGCGTGTGATTGTGCGTGTATATATATATATATAATACATATAATATATATATATATATATAATATATATGTGTGTGTGTGAGTGTGTGTGTGGTGTGTGTGTATGTGTGTGTGTTGTGTGTGTGTGTGTGTGTGCATTTCCTTGCTATGTTTATTTATAAAGAGAGATGTATATGTTGGTTAATTGGTTGTATTCTACGGCATGTTAACCTTGTTGGGTTATTCTATGCGAAGACGTGTGCGCGTGTATGTGCGTGTATGTGTGTGTGCGTGTATGGTGTGTGTGTGTATGTGTGTGTGTGTGTGCATTTCCTTGATAGTGCATTTATAAAAGAGAGATGTATATGTGGTTAGTTTGGTTGTATTCTACGGCATGTCAACCTTGTTGGGTTATTTTATGCCGAAGATGTTTTGTTTTTATTCATTCTTGATAGGTATTCATTTTTAATTTAAATTCAATTTTTAAAAAATAATTTTCAAAGTCATTTTTTTTTTATTTGACCCATAGATGGGGCTCTAATAAGTACAACCACTCTGGGCCAGAGTGGACCTGGGGTAATGGCCAGCAAGGGGTACTCCACACTCCCCAGAGCTCCAGAATTGGAACTTCACAATTAGATGCGGTTTAACGTCAAACCCAGGACACCTTTATAGGTATTCACTTAGCTTATGCGACACAAGGCCAGAAGTATGGATCCCCCAGTGAGAATCGAACTCACTAACAATGGTCTGCGAATCTAGCTTGCTAACTATTACACAAAGTGAGGTTCCACACCTTTATATGTGTATGTTGGCATCCTTCCGTCTACAAGAGACGATGGAGTAGTGTCAAAGTGTTTTGTTTTTTTTACTACATAGCCTGAGAGGGTTAATATGGAGGATGAGCAATGCAGCAAATCCCCCCTCTCCACACTACCGCAGTTATACAAAGGAAAGGTTAAGGAAACCAATGTA
>CM042164.1:10000-12500 GCA_023376005.1 Doryteuthis pealeii | reverse complement strand
TATATATATATATATATATATATATATATATATTAACACTAAAAAAACATATATATATATATATTTAACACTAAAAAAACATATATATTATATATATATATATATATATATATTTAACACTAAAAACATATATATATATATATATATATATATATATATATATATATATATATAACACTGAGTTGACTTTTGGATTCACTTATGTGATTAACTGTTTCATCTCTATCACCTTTATGCTATTAACATGTTTTGTTTTTTACTCATAGTCCCCCCTTTCCTTATGAGAAGCTGAAAGAAACATTGGTGAATCATTTCAAGTAATTGTCAGGGTTAAAAAAAATACCCCACACGAACATAACAATCCATCCGCCACACCTAACATGCGATAGCGCTAACATCATATATTACATATACTGCACACAATGCACAAATAGCGGATATGTGAGAGAAACATCAACATCTTTTAGACTAAGATTAAATAACCATAAATCCACAATAAAACTCAAATTCCCGCATAGTATAATAGCACTTCATTTTAACACCCTACCACACAACCTTACACACCTCAAATGCATTCTAATAGAACACGCATTTCCAACAACGCAATCTCGAAAACAAGCAGAGACTAAATGGATTCTAAAATTACAAACTCACGTGAGGAGACTGAACGCTGACATCGGAATACTCCGTTATTATGAATATTTTACAGACGCTGCCGCTGTCAATAACAACAGAGACAAAAGATCCGTTGAACAGGAACAACAGTCATTTGATAAAGGGTATCTAACGAACCCGAAAATCTATGATAAAAAATAATGATAAAAAAATAAGTGAATCCAATACTCCATAACATCGAGTTCATTCATTTATTTTTAGATGCTTCGTAATAACGCCCAACTTTAAAAAAACATATATATATATATATATATATATATATATATATATTTAACACTAAAAAACATATATATATATATATATATTTAACAATAAAAAACATATATATATATATATATATATATATATATATATTTAACACTAAAAATATATATATATATATATATATATATATATATATATATATATGTATTTAACACTAAAAAAATATATATATATATATATATATATATATATATATTTAACACTAAAAAACACATATATATATATATATATATATATATATATATATATATATTTAACACTAAAACACACACACACATATATATATATATATATATATATATATATATTTAACACTGAGTTGACTTTGGATTCACTTATGTGATTAACTGTTTCATCTCTATCACCTTTATATTATTAACATGTTTTGTTTTTTACTGATAGTCCTCCCCTTTCCTTATGAGAAGCTGAAAGAAACATTGGTGAATCATTTCAAGTAATTGTCAGGATCAGTTATTGTTGTACCGGCCGTTCCTACAGTGGAGAATATACACCGGTTCTCATTATAAATAGTGAGACACCGAGTGAAAAGGTTGTACTGTTACCGTTAACGGCAAGTTAGCCGTTCATGTACCATTATTGTAAATACACTTATCTTATTTTACCCTACCTCGACTTGACTTCTTTTTTACTGTTGGATTAACATCACAACAGTTATATAACAGCGAGACACGATAATGGGTAATTCCATATCAAATCATTCAGAAAAAAGTAAAATCGTCACCCACCTCCTTCAGTTTTTCTGAATATTTTTTCAAGTGAAGACTATGGTAATGTTAGACAATCCCCAAAATTTGAGCTTCCAATTCCAAAAAAATTGGTGGAGTTGTGTCGATTTTTAGCTCTCCAAATTTAGTGGGGTTCGCGGAAAAAGGCGCCTTTTTGTAATCTGCTTTTTCTGTAAAATCAGTTCTAGAGCATAAAAGCATTTTAAAGTCGCCATGTTTCGCGACGCGACACCAAAAAAAAATTTGTAGAGTTAAAAATCGACATGACTCCAGCAATTTTTGGAATTGGAAGCTCAAATTTTGAGGATTGTATAACTTTAACATAGCCTATAGCAGAAAGATTGAAGGGGGGGGGGACAATTTTTTTGTATCATTATTTCACATATTATTTCTCTGAATGTTTGAGATGAGGCTTGAAGATTAGTATTATCTGCGTTATTCGGACTATTGTCCCCATCTTCATTGTTATTTGTACAACGTTTCGGCCGATATACCCTCCGGCTTTCTTCAGGTATTTCTTGTCGGACTCGGGAACCTTCTTTTCGAACTCGGGAAACCTTCTTTTCGAACTCGGGAACTTTCTTGTTGTAATCGGGAGCCATCACGGAACTTTGAAGCTAACCCTTTATTTGGTCCACGGGAGTATCCTGTTCTTGTCTAACTTTAACATAATCCACAAATGGACAACATTTCAGAAGAATTAAAGGGGGTGGGGTGACATGGCCTGGATGATTTAACGTGGAATTACCCTTATATCAAATTCTGTAAAACTAAAAGGAAATTATGTTGTACTAAATATCGGTTATGATTTCAAT
>CM042164.1:0-5000 GCA_023376005.1 Doryteuthis pealeii | reverse complement strand
ACTTCTATTCTTCTAGCGTTTCTTCTAGCGTCTGGGCTTCGTCTTGGGGACTTCATGTCTGGTCTACCATTGGGGATTTCTCTTTATCAGAAGCTCTGTGTCATTGGTAGTTTTTAGATAATAACACAAGACTTCGATTTACTTAGATCATATTTTATTCTGAAATCCCCACCAGAGAACCTGCGCAGATTGAGTCGGCACCGTGCATAAAACGACTTACCACCGTTGTGGCTTTGGCCGATCTGACTAAAACTCTCTCTAATCTAAACTGGAAGAGGGTCTTCTCCACCGATTCTCACGGTATCCACCGGAAGGAGGATCAGGACTGAGGTCAAGCCCCTGTCATTCAATCCTTCAAGGCCGCCGGCTGAACTTATAACAGCCATTTTGGTTTCTACACTACTGTACACAAATATGAGGACAACCGTTTGTTTTTGGGGATAGGGATACCTCTCTACAGGGCACACAGTCCGCATATTCGAAATCCCACCGACAATCCTTTCTAAGTAATTTATACAATTCTATTACAATGATTAATTGATACAGGAAAATAATTGCTGGGCAGGCCCGACAACTTACAGTGTACTTTACGGTTTCGCTCTTACGGTTAATTCAGTTTATTAGTATCTATCCCAGCCTAAATATTTTATCTATCATCTTTAGTGTAATCATATATATCCATTCTCTCTCTCTCTCTCTCTCTCTATATATATATATATATATATATATATATATATATATATATATATATATATATATATACTATAGTGTGAGAATTTTCATTTTTTGGATAATGTGAAAATTTAAAATTTATTGGGAAGTATATAACGGAAAATGTCACGTGAAGGGGATATGTAGTCAGAAATCATAAATCCCCTTCACATGACATTTTCTGTTATATACTTCCAAATAAATTTTAAATTTTCACATTATCCAAAAAATGAAAATAAATAATATATATAAGAAAAACAAAAAATAGAAAATTTACAATATTAATTACAAAAATAAAAATTCTTTTTCTATAAATATGTCAACCGTCAACCAGCTAATACTCATTCCATATATATATATATAATGGATAAAAGTAAACTACTCGAGTTTCATCGTCTGATTCGTCAGGGTTACATCCGTTGAATTAATCGAGTTTTCGATTAATATCAGTTGGTACAATACATGCCCGTTGGAATGGGACTTATCTTTTATAGACGAACGCTTGTTTATATTTTCAAAATTCATCGTGAACCGTTTTTGTTTATTGGATTAAAAATTTGAATTAATTCATGGGGATTACTTTTTCAATTACTATTTAATGAAAGGTAGATTACGGGGCGTAATAATGGTTAAAAAACGAAAGGTTAAAATTATTTAGTCAACGGATGTAAACCTGACGAATCAGACGATGAAACTCGAGTAGGTTACTTTTATCCATTATATAAATAAATTTTGCTCTACATTGTATTGAGCACTTTGTATTTGTTTTTTCTCAGTCTTGACCCCTGGATACGGTGGGCTTCCAACGATCGTACTCGTACCCACCGGTAAGCTACTACTCATACATTAACACACACATATATATATAAAGTTTTTTTTTATATAGTATCTTTGAAGCATTGTGTGTATGGGTAATATAAAGATTTTTGAAGGCAATTTACAATGCAATATGTGTTGAAAATTTAAAAAATTTTTTTTTTTTTTTTAAATTAAAAGAATTTCGAACAATTTCCACGCGCACAGGAGCAGCCGAGCCGAATTAACATCACGGAAATAGCCGAGTTAACATCACGGAAGTAACCGAAACAGAAAAAAAAATTTCAAATATACGGCGTTCCTCAACTTCTTAAACAACAGATGATTACAATATCACCGTGGGATAATTACTATAAAAAAAACACCTAGTACTTTCAATAACTCTGAGGATGGAATTTTACTTCTGAAAATATTTAGTTTTGAAAAAAACAAAAGTTAAATAAATATAATTTTCAACACATATTGCATTGTAAATTGCCTTCAAAAATCTTTATATATATATATATATATATATATATATATATATATATATACTTAGCATATCTATACATCACTATTTATCTTCCTCTCTCTATGTTTTTTGTTGATTGGGGGCTTTTATCTTTCTAGATCTACATTTAGAAGTTCATGGCATCCCCACAGCCATGTTTACCTGACTATATGGTAGAAAATGCTAAGTTTATTTCATGCTAAATCTTATCCAAGATATGTGCACTAATGTCAGTAATATATCTAAGGTTCATTCAGTTTATCTACCAAATATCTTTTATCTTAAAAAGCGTGTCCTGGGTATGATGCTAAAATAAATCTAATGGTGAGTCTCCAGTTTTGGAGGTATAAGATGAGAATGTTCTTATAATATGTTGTTAGAAGGTTCAAAGTAACCTCCCAACGTGGGTACATATGTCTACATAGATTCAACCGACAAAGAAGTTATATATAATAACAAACATAGACCTTATTCTTGTGATCACGCAGAGAAATACATACATGACAGGTATACATATACTCATGACAAGGTTCAACATCAACATACATAAAGAATGTAGGGATACGTCCTAAAGAAGTGCTAGAGTTCCTGAAGGAATGTCACTTACTGATAGTTGGTTGGGGGGGGGCACACCTGCGTTTATGCCATGTGTAGTGGTTGCCGGGCCGAGAGAAAGAGAGTAATTTTATCCCGGGATCCTGCCTGAAATACTCTAGCCACCTATCGGCGAAAACCTGCAGCAAGGGAAGATAACCATTTTGGACTCATGTTCCTCCCAACAGAGATATTCTTCTTCTTCTTCTTCTTCTTCTTCTTCTTCCTATCTATATATTAATACTCTTGTTCCTTAATTTTAAGGCCGTTATCACCTTGAAACATCCTCTGATTAAGAATGAGACCGCCCATATCGTCCAAGATGAAATACAAAAATGTATATCGTGACTAACCAAAATGTAAACCCTTATAAGGTAATCATTGGGTTACTTAAAGGAAAAGTACCCCAACGCAGAGTAGGATAACAACAAACGTGTTAATTACTTACACGCAACATTTAATTCACAAACATAGGGGAACAAGGTTCCCCAGGCTATACAACATCACAAGTGTCCAAACATATGTAGAAGTGTAAGAATGACAGAATAGGTGGAAACCACTTACTGTAATGAATAAGTAAATATATATATATATATATATATATATATATATAATATGAGAGTTTTATAATTTGCTTGAAGCATTGTGTATATATTGGTTAGGAGGTTGATTTAGAAGGCTATCACAATGCAGGTGTAAAAGAAAAAATAATAATAATACGGTAACAATGGTGTTATGCTATTTAAAATAGAAATGCCATAACTAGACTACTTCAGTTCCAGTGATCTTTTGAAAAAGAGATTTTATCTCGAAAATTCAAGAATAAAATACAGGTTAACACACAACACCATTGTTACCGTATTATTTTTTTCTTCTTTCCATCTGCATTCTGATAGCCTTCTAAATCAACCTCCTAACCAATATATATATATATATATGTACATATATATATATATATATATTATATATATTATATATATAGTGTGTGTGTGTGTGTGTGTGTGTGTGTGTGTGTGTAAAAGAATATTTGTGTATGTACGTGTCGACTTATAACTCCGAAAAGAAATGTCATTCTGATTTGAAATTTCGCAGACACATTAATGTGTTTCTAACAAAGAAACACAGAAAAATTTTCTTTTGATTTTTACTAATTATTTAATATAATTGAATAATTAAACAAAAATCAACCAATTTCTAGAACTCTTTACAGTAAGGAAAAATAAAGTAAGGATAAATCGTATAAAAAAAGGAAATGAATTAAACTAATACATTTCACTCAAACTCAACAGGCTTTCACCCAGTTGGTTCCCCCCCCCTCTCTCTCTCTCTCTCTCTCTCTCTCTCTCTCTCTCTCTCTCTCTCTCTCTTCTCTCTGTATGTGTCTGTTCGTCTTTTAAATAAAATTATATTTTAATACAAGTTTAAGATTACATTTTTTTTAAATGTAAACAAAAAAAGCATTTCCTAAAATAACAAACATTGTAATATACGAATTTTCGGCGATTTTTTTTAATTAAAAAAAATATTTTCCTCTTATTCTCTCTTACTCCTGTTTTCTCCCTTTCTCACTGGTGTTTCCTAAAAAAATTAGTCCTACACGGACCGGGTACTTTTGCTAGTATATATATCTGTGTGTGTGTGTGTGTGTGTGTGTGTGTGTGTGTGTGTGTGTGAATTTCGCCCGGATTACCAGATCGACAAATCGGTTAATTAGGAGATAAAAGAAGGGAAAAAATAGACGAGGAGTCTACAAAACATCTGCAGCTCCAACCGAGGACCAGAGGCCAACAGAAACCACAGGGGGTCATAAGAAGAAAGATGACCCAGACATTAGGTCTACTAAATAGGCACACTCCTTTGGAGAATTTGTTTTTGTTTGTATTTGTTTAGGTTTTTTTTTTCTTCAATATTCCTCACCTATTATTGTAATGACCAGACCAACACCCCCAGAATAGGAAATGCCGAGATATGCTTAATAACCTACACAACACTCCTATTAATTCTTCATTTCAACCATTACCCCTCCCCCCTTGCCTCCTTCCCCGCCAATCCTGCTTTCCCGACCCCAAAGTCATACACTACCACTAAAAATCAAAACTAGAAATATAGCTATATATGCTTAAAAATTCAGAAAAAAAAATCAATACAAATCTTGTTTTTGCTGTATGTCTGATGATTTTGTTACGAGTAATAGATTATTACATTGAATTTTTGCATATATAATAATTAATGTGTGCTCAAAAATAAAATTTAATTTATTTTCAGATAGAAAGTATTTTTGAAATTTTTTTTTAAAAGGTGGAATCATGATTTAAAGATTTTGTTGCATCACAGCCAATAACTTTTTACCAAGGTGGAATAAATGACCTTGTAGATCGATGGCAGAGAT
>CM042163.1:89701927-89768123 GCA_023376005.1 Doryteuthis pealeii | reverse complement strand
AGAGAGGATATAGCTTCAATGTACTACTGAAGAAGTCCTCTTGGCTGTGGTGTTAGCATTGTTCCTTATTTAGTTGCAGGTAGAGATTTAAGCGCACAATTGCTAATTAAAATCATTGTAAATGACCTAAAAAATTGCCATTCCGTTTTGCCCGATAGACTTGCTTCTTGAGTCAATATCCCGGTAAGACCTAACTCACTGCGACAATCTTATAGCTCAATGTACTACTGAAGAAGTCCTCTTGGCTGTGGTGTTAGCATTGTTCCTTATTTAGTTGCGGGTAGAGATTTAAGCGCACAATTGCTAATTAAAATCATTGTAAATGACCGAAAAAATTGCCATTCCGTTTTGCCCGATAGACTTGCTTCTTTAGTCAATATCCCGGTAAGACCTAACTCATTGGGACAATCCTATAGCTCAATGTACTACTGCAGAAGTCCTCGTGGCTGTGGTGTTAGCATTGTTCCTTATTTAGTTGCGGGTAGAGATTTAAGCGCGCAATTGCTAATTAAAATCATTGTAAATGACCGAAAAAATTGCCATTCCGTTTTGCCCGATAGACTTGCTTCCTGAGTCAATATCCCGGTAAGTCCTAACTGATTGGGACAATCCTATAGCTCAATGTACTACTGAAGAAGTCCTCTTGGCTGTGGTGTTAGCATTGTTCCTTATTTAGTTCCGTGTAGAGATTTAAGCGCACAATTCCTAATTAAAATCATTGTAAATGACCGAAAAAATTGCCATTCCGTTTGCCCGATAGACTTGCTTCTTGAGTCAATATCCCGGTAAGTCTTTAACTCATTGGGACAATCCTATAGCTCAATGTACTACTGAAGAAGTCCTCGTGGCTGTGGTGTTAGCATTGTTCCTTATTTAGTTCCGTGTAGAGATTTAAGCGCACAATTCCTAATTAAAATCATTGTAAATGACCGAAAAAATTGCCATTCCGTTTTGCCCGATAGACTTGCTTCTTGAGTCAATATCCCGGTAAGTCCTAACTCATTGGGACAATCCTATAGCTCAATGTACTACTGAAGATGTCCTCGTGGCTGTGGTGTCAGCATTGTTCCTTATTTAGTTGCGGGTAGAGATTTAAGCGTACAATTGTTAATTAAAATCATTGTAAATGACCGAAAAAATTGCCATTACGTTTTCACCGATAGACTTGCTTCTTGAGTCAATTTAGTTGCGAGTGGAGATTTAATTGCACAATTGGTTATTAAAATCATTGTAAAAGAACGCAAACAAAGCCATTCCGTTTTGACCGATAGACTTGCTTATTGAACTAATTTCCCGGTAAGCTCTAACTCATTCGGACAAATCCATAGCTCAATGAATTTCTATTGAATTCCTCATTGTATTAATGGAAATAATCTTCCTTTTTTGGTTCTTGTAGAGATTTATGCGCAGAATTGGTTATTCAAATCAATGTAAAACAATGCAAAAACGTTAATTCCGTTTCTATTATTTCCCCCATTTATTGTGTCAATTTCCCGGTAAGACCTAACTTACGCGGACATTCTTTTAGTTCAATGAAATTCTGAAGCAATCCTTATTGTAGTGGTGGAAACATTGTTCCTGTTTTGTTTGCGAGTAAATATTTACTCACATAATTGGTAATTCAAATCAATGTAAAAGACAGGAGAAACTCCAATTCTGTTTCTACCAGTAACCCCCGTATACTTTAAGGCGTAACTCAATGGCCTAATTTCATAGCTCAATGAACTTCTGAAGTAATCCTCATAGTAGTGGTCGTAACATTTTTACTGATGTGTTTGTGGGTAGACATTTATTCAAAGAATTGGTAATTTAAATCTATGTTACTCAAAAATTGCAATTCCGTTTCTACCTGTAGCCTCAATTCTTGAGTCAATTTACCGGTAAGGCCTAACTCATATGGCCAATTCTATATCTCAATGAATTTTTGAAGTAGTTCTCATAGTAGTCATAGTAACATTATTCTTTATATGGTTGCGAGTAGGGATTTATGCACTGAATTGGTAATTCAAATCAATGTAAAACACCGAGAAATCGGCCATTCCGTTTCTACAGGTAGCCTCCATTCTTGAGTTCATTTCTCTAATTACTTTGCCTTTACATTTCAATAGATCTTGGGTGTTATCTATTATATTAAGTACAATATTATTAAAGCCGCAATGTTTAAATATCATTCAGATTCCATTGGTGAAATTTAAATTTTCTATTTGAAAATTATTGTTTTAATTTATTACTAATTGTATACCAAACTTAATTTTGGTGATAACCAAAAAGTAGAATCAAAATTTTATTTTAAAAGAAAAAAATGTAATTTCTAAAGATTATTTTCTTTTTATTGTGAGGACATTTTTATTCTTATCTTCTTTGTAAAAACGACTACATTTTTACAATGAAACTCAACAGAAGAAATGAATTTAAGTTTTTGTAATGCAAGGACTTATTTCTTAGAATCAAATATATTAATGTTTAGCACTAGCTAATTTGACAAGAAATTTATTGACCAGGAGATAAATTTTCAGCTGACAAATTTATCGAACCAGGTAAGTATTTACCCAAGCCATTCACCATGGATAGGATGTGATACTAGGTTGCAAGTTTTGGGTATCCATCAATAAGTTAATTTACAACCCAGCATTTATGGATCTTACGAGTCGATTTATACTTCAGAACATATCATCTATGAAATAAAATCTCAGATATAATTTAACATGTTTATAAATTTAATTTTTCATTTTTAATGATGGAATTATAATTTGATAATTAAAACTACTTGAAATGCAGAATTTGCCACAGTTCTTAATAATTTGAAAAACATTTTTTAAGACCATCGATTTTTAAGAATTTCAACTCCGCATTCCAATTTTAATATTTTTGTTAATTTATAACGAATTGTAAGAAAAAAATTCTGGTAAAGGAATAGAATCGTGAAACTTTTTCAAACCAATATGTATCTTTACTCGAAATATTATTTTAAATGTAAACATGTTTTATCCACTGAGTATCGACCTCACTATTCAGTAGTAATTCATTTGTGAGACCAGCTTGCTAATAATTATACCATGATAGGACGTTCTTATTGTTTACTTAATCCATCCTTGGTAAAATATATTTGTTGATATAGACTTGATGAATATTTGATTAAACTTTAACAATAGCCTCCAAAAATGATTGAAAGTAGCTGTAATTAAGATTTTGATGAAAATTCTTTATATTTCTAAAAGTTATGTTCAATTTCTTAAAGCTCTAACAGTTAAAATAAGCAAATCAAATAATAAATCTAAAACAAATCATCTGCACAACTAACAGGCTAAGTCACTGGATTTGATAGGGTTAAAAAGGGACGTAACTCTTACATTAAGTTATTTAGAAAAGGAAGCAGATTTTTCTTTTTTGAGAAGTGAAGTAGAATATCAATTAAAAAAAATGTTAAAAATGTTCAATTTCAAAAAATAACTCGAGAAAATTTAGATAATTTAAAATAATTATTTTCCACAACACAGACAATTTAGAACAACAATTAATTTTGAGGAAAATTTCTTTCATTGTAAAGAAAAAAGTGTTGGCAGTGTAGCGTTTGTTTGTATTCGCCTGGTGGAGTTGTCTGCCCCTTTTAGTTTGATGATGCCCGCTAGGGCACCAGTATTTAAGCGCCGGTTTCAAAGCCTTTCGCTATCTCTTTATAGTTTCAGCAATTACGAGCCACATGGGGTAGATTCTATCTAAACCCTCTCGTGGGGCTCCGCCCCCCTTACATTACTGTAAGTCCTCACAGCATAGACTATTCCTAGTCTCATGTCTGTGCCTTTTATTGTATATTTGTATCATTCATGAATGTGTCTATCTTTATTTGTGTACCTCCATGTATGTACTCTTTACTATGAACGTTGTACCAACTGTTATCCATGTGCTGTATGTATTAAATGTTTTGTCTATTAACCTTCGTCGGAGTTATTTGTATCCAAAGTATGTATAACTTTAAACCTACGTTACAGCAGCTTTCGACAGACAACTTTTAATCTCTCTGAAAGTTGTTTGTTTTTCTTCAAATTGAATTAAATACAAAAAATAAAATATAAAAAAATCTGAGGAATGATTCGTGAGTTTATGACTGGTTAGTGTTGAAACAGGATTCAGAAAGTAGAAATAAAAAATAAAAATTCTTTTAGAAAATAGTATTTTCCCCTTTGGCCCCCAATTTATGTTGCATGTTCATTCCATGGAGAGTAAATCAAGCAATTCAGTAATATAAAAAATGATTCTATTCACCAACTAATTTACTGAAAATGTCTTACTTTTTAATTGAATGAATATGTAATTTTTTTTAGAATCTCTATTTGCTAGATACAGCGAAACCACAAAATTTCCTATATGGTGACTGTACCACCCCTGTCTCTCTCGACCTATATAGTGACTGTACCGCCCCTGTCTCTCTCGACCTATATAGTGACTGTACCGCCCCTGTCTCTCTCGACCTATATAGTGACTGTACCGCCCCTGTCTCTCTCGACCTTTACGGTGACTGTACCACCCCTATTTCTCTCGACCTATATAGTGACTGTACCGCCCCTGTCTCTCTCGACCTATATGGTGAATGTACCGCCCTGTCTCTCTCGACCTATACGGTGACTGTACCACCCCTATTTCTCTCGACCTATATAGTGACTGTACCGCCCTGTCTCTCTCGACCTATATAGTGACTGTACCGCCCCTGTCTCTCTCGACTCTCTCTCTCGACCTATACGGTGACTGTACCACCCCTATTTCTCTCGACCTATATAGTGACTGTACCTCCCTGTCTCTCTCGACCTATATAGTGACTGTACCGCCCCTGTCTCTCTCGACCTATACAGTGACTGTACCGCCCCTGTCTCTCTCGACCTATACAGTGACTGTACTGTCTCTCTCGACCTATACCTGTACCGCCCCTGTCTCTCTCGACCTATACAGTGACTGTACCACCCCTGTCTCTCTCGACCTATACGGTGACTCTACTGCCCCCCTCTATTACATATTGTACTTTATTCTGGTAGGTGAATATTTTTTACTAAACAAGTAAAGGCCTCTTTTCTTTTCACTCAGCTTTCTATTTCAAAGAATCATATCTTCTTCTGAATCTTTGTATGTGGTCCGAATGCAGATGTTTTCATTTATTTGTATTTTACTTGATTAAAAGATTTTTTATGGAAAGCTGCCAGCACTTTTTTCTTTACAATGAAAGAAATACTATTTTTTTTTTTTTGCAAAGAAAAAAAAACAAAAACTAACAACAAAGAACATTTTCTTTAAAATTAATTATTATTCTAAATTGTTAGCTAAAAGTTTCTCTGATAATAAATTTTAATTTTATTTTTATTTAATTTTTTTTTTTTTTTTTTTTTTTTTGGCTAAGGTATCAACATTTTATAGCTATCAGCTATCGAATTTTTCCCCAGCACAAGTCTTACTTTAAATTTAAGCGATTCGCCGGATAAAGTCTATTAAGTTAGACTCAACATCGAATCATTTCGATAGACATTACACTTTGTAATAGTTACTGCTTCAAAGGAATACTATTTAATTTTATTTTAATTTTTTATCTTTTTATTTTATTGATTTATTTAAATTTTTTTAAATGCATTTTCACATAAAAAGTTTAAAAAACACAAATAGTCAGACGTTGCATTTTCTAGTTATAGTTTTTGCTGTATATTCAAGTCCAATCGATATAATCAAGATACAGATATATTGCTAGGAAATACAGAGAAATTTGTTAATCCAGACAAAAATGCTCTAGACTTTTAGAAATGTTTTTTTTTTCAAGCGTGGCTTACCGAGCTAGAAATGTATTCTTTGCTAGATACTTGTTACTTCTGTTCCAAGTAATTCTTCTATTTCTTACCACATTTTTTAGTTAAACGCATAGAAAAAATGTGACACATTTTATATAGAAGGATAAAGAGATTTCAATATAAAAAAATTTGAATGGTTCATTTCTTGAATTAGGAATAAAACAAATGGATTGAAATAATCAAACCTTCATTTTTTTGTGGAATGTTAAAATTATATTAGATTGTTTATAATCTCTGAATTGTAATTCAGTCAGTGGATCAGAATTTTTTTTTATTACTGATACATAAGTATAAGATTTATTGAAAACTAGAAGCGGCTACTCGGTGAAGCCTGTGTAGAGGGAAAACAAATTTTTTACAGATCCATTACTATTGAATAGCGAGTTCGATCCTCGCGGGATGCCCCATTAAAATCCCCACGCAAAAAGACTTCAGTTAATCCGGTCTGGTAGAGGGACAGGGAATTCTTTGTTTTCGTCAGGATATGTTACATAATTCATGGGTTGCCTATGAATTGTGTAAGTGATGTAGCATAGAATTTTAATAGAATTTATGAAAATTCAAATCGGAGAATTGATTGGAAATTTACTACCGACCGTTATGGTGACAGATGGTAACCTTTACATGACTCCTTCCGAAACGCGCCAGTAGAAGCTTGTGACAGAAATTAGTTTTAGTTAATTGCAGCCCGGCAGTCAGAGAGATAAGACGTTGTCGTCGGCTCTCTAGATGTTGCTTCTCACCGCACGGTTTCGAGAACAGTTGGGTTGGGGTTGTTTTTAATAAAGAAAATAGAAAAACGACAAGTCTCGCGTATTAATTAAAACAAGAAATGCACAGGTGCCCGGTTCGGAAAGAAGGAATTATCTCGCAGAAAACGACGACCGACGAAGTAGAGACGCAGATAAGAACCAACCTATAATCGTATCTTGCTATATATATATATATATATATATATATATATATAATATATACATTCATTTAATAAATCTTATTTAATAAATTGTAAATTGTTTATTACAAATACTTAATTGTAAGATTTATTGTAAAAAGAAAATAGGGAATTAAAATGATTCTTCATAGTTAAATATTTTTAACAAGCATTTTTTTATCAAACAGATCATTAAAAATTCCTCTTTTTTAAAAAACAATGGAAAAATATTTCCATTGTTTTTATCCAAAGCAAAATGTTTCAGTGCTTCTGAAAATTCTTCAAAGTGAAGGATTCAAAGCGGTTTTAGCTGTATAAATCTGTATAACTTAGTATCATTCAATTAAAAACTTTGCAGATATCTAAAAACAAAAAGAAATCATTTTATTTGAACTGATTTACAATGTCGTCTTACTCAAGACTTAAATCTTGAAGTTTCTGTAGAATTAAATACTTCCAAATGATTTGTGTATGAATTATTATATTAAGTATTATTATTGTATATTTTTGTAGTTATTGCAAAAACAACAGTAGGATTTCTATGTAATGAAATTGCAAATCATCGTTTCTGGCTTTTAAACTCCTCTTGAGTTTTGTTTCGTTTCGTGGAAATTCCACGGGTCCCGCTAGTTTTTATTATCCTAGTTCTATTTCTACCACTCGGATAGATATCTATTAAAACAGCTTTATATTAAATTTGATAAGTTGCTTAAGTCTGGCACAGAACTTTGGGTTACGGATTCAGAAATTGAATACTCAATGAATATTGTTCCCATCCAGTCAATGTCTTTGAGAAAACTCATGAATCTCTACCATCGTGTCTGATGATGGTTAACATATATATATATATATATATATATATATATATATATATATATATATATATATATATAAACAAACAAAAAGCGTAGATGTGTGAACACTTAGGCAAACCTCTCTCCTATACTTACCTGACATTGCACAGTGGTAACAACGAAAAAACATTTACTTTTCTGGTGTGATCTTTAGAACTGTCAGACACGGAATCCCCAACAACAACAAAAAAAAAAACAGAGACAAAAGCAAAAACAGGAAATGGAACGAGAATATAGTAAACCGTCAAAGTGGAATATATATTCACAAAATATAGTTTAGTCTGGCACAGGGCAACAACAACTGAGTACTACAAGAATAGCAAACTCACAAGGCTAACAAATCATATTAAAAGATAATTCGTGAATTTTTATTCTACCTCCCAATTATGAGATCTTTACCCAAGTCTTTCTATTATTACCGTAAACGCTGACAGATTTGATCTAAGAACAAGGAGAAAAAAATAAAATGTAGAATAAAAAAATTAAATAGTTAAAAAGAATAATAATTTTTGGAAAAAGAGTGAAAAAACAAATAAAATCCACTCAACTAAAGAGACGTTGTTAAGGACTCTGTTTACAGTTGCTACGGACGCCATTTTGTCTCAGGAAGCTGTCTATGGACAGTATTGAAGCTAAGGAGTGCATTTTAGATTGTTTATAACCCTAGAGTCTTCGGCTGCTTAGATATAGAAGTGTCTCATTTTTCTCAACCCCAACCACCCGACCCTTAGCACTCGATAATCCGGGCCGCTGGTTGCCACTAGGGCCGGGTCAGGGCCGAATTTGTCTCGCTTGTGATGTCTGCTGCCGCCTGACATTTGGTTCTTAACCCTAGAAACTTCGGCTGCTTAGATATAGAGAAAGGTAACTTGAATAAGAATAAATAGATAATACACAGACAGTTCTAAATTTATTTTTACACACCTTTTCTAACACTGATACCAACTAATAATAAATTGACAGGAATGGAGTGAAACTAAATGCTGAATAAATAGTATAAACATTTTATATTTTAAAAAATCAGAATTCTTTTTTTCTGTGTCGCTTTATATCAAAGACGTTTAGGCCAAGGGGAATAAATACGTTCAAAAGTAAACCAGTTGTTTACCTTGCTTAATAAAATTAGTTATTTTTACTTTTTAATAAAACGAACCCTAGCTAAAAACAAAAAACAAGAAAAAAACAGTAAACGTATTTTAAAGGTGGCCGGGTGGGGTGGGGGTAATAAGGAGAGTTTAAACTTATTTGGGGAGTGGGGCTTTGATAAAAAAAAATAATCAAGGGAATTTCTTTGTGGGTCGGAAATTTCTTTGTTACAACAAAAATGGGCCACAAAGAAAAACAAAATTGAGAATACCGTTTCAAAGAATGGTGGATAACAAGATATTGTTGAAAGGAATTCTTCGGGTTCAATTTCTTTTTTTCTTTTCTTTTTTTTTTTTTTGTTAAGCTGTTGGTACTTACTAAGTTTGGTAGCATATAGCACACAGTGAGGTTGTTTACAGATTTTTTATTGATTTTAATAATGACTATTACTTTTGGTAATATGTGAAATATAACTAACAAGCAGCGGCTACCCGGCGTTGGCTGTGTATAGGAGGATTTTTTAAAGTTAGTCCCGCAGATCCATTATTACTGAACCATGAGTTGTATCCTCGTGGGATGCCCCATTTAAATCCCTATGTAAAAAAAATATGAAAAATAAAAAAATAGACCTTGCATTGATCCAGCTACTCTGAAAAGAAATATTAATGTCTACTAGGTACCACCAATTTGACCCTGTGCAATTTACCCCCCCTACATTTAGCACAATGAAACTTGCAGAAAAAATAATATTTTCTTGAAAAGATTTTTTCATTCGAAAGAAAAAACATTAAACAAACTCCTGATGATTTTTTTAATTTTTTATCAGCTTACGAAATTAATGAAAATTATGATTGAAAAACAATGTTTTCATTTTTGCACTGTTAAATCAACTGAAATTTAACGTAGCTAAAAACAAGTTACGATAAGAGGATTTTTTTTAAATTCTATGAAAAATCAATTAATAATCTGATTTTCACGAAAATGTCCATAAATGTTTACCATTGGATGTAAATACATCTGAAATAGTTTTTTTCTAAAATATATTAGGGGAAATATTTTTTACGAGGTCTATTTATCTCATAAATAAAATAGGGGGGGGGGGGCCCCTATTTTATTTTATGAGATAAAAAAAAATGACGCGTCAGAAAATTTTTTTTTCTTTTTTCTATAAAGATAAGAGTCTGAATAACTATATCAATGAAATTGTATGAATGTACGACATCTAGTTTTTTGAGGAAAAATTAATGAAATCGGAAATAAAAAGTGCAAAAAAATGTCATAATATTAATAGTTGAAAACTTTTTTTTGCTTTTATAATTGGTATGTACTATATTTTATTAAATTGTCAACAAAAAAAAAAATTTTTTTAAGAAATTAATTTTTAAGAGATTTTCAATCTTTTGTGTGATTAAATATTTTTATTTTCTGCGTGAAATAAATTAAATTTTTTTTTTTTTCCTGCGTCAAAAAATCGAATTTTTCACGGATATTTAAAAATATGAATTTTATAATTCAGGTGCACTAAACATTGGTCCGATACGAGCTCGATTATATTTTTAAAAAGAATTTGTAATTTTTGTTGTTGAATAGTAATGTGTGATTCTTAGAATGTACGGAAGAGCATTGCTGACATTTGTTTTACAAAGAGACGAGACACTTCTAAGTAACCAAAGTTTGTTCCTGTTAGGCTGACAGTGTTAGCGTGAAAAAAATTATTTTATTTAACTTTTTTCAATAATTAAAATAAAAAGTAAGTATAATAGATTATTTTATCAGTTTTTCTCTTAGAAAAAATATTCAAATTTTCATTCCATACTTTTACGGGTAATCGTAAAGGGAAATAATTAGTAACTTTTCTGTCTATATTACGGTCTGAAAATTACCCTTTCGCATGTAATACGGGCAGGTTTGTTTATTTTTTAAGATAACGATGTAATTTTTCCCAATCGGATAATTTGATCTTTGAATTAACTATTTTTCTTTGTAACAACCCTGTACGATCTTTTTTTTACGAGATTTTTGATAAACAAAGTTCGGAAATATCTATTTCCGTTTTATTCAAGATGGCATAAACGGTCTGGTGGTA
Organism: Doryteuthis pealeii; assembly: GCA_023376005.1. NCBI lineage: Eukaryota > Metazoa > Mollusca > Cephalopoda > Myopsida > Loliginidae > Doryteuthis > Doryteuthis pealeii. Next base: position 89,757,341 of record CM042163.1, on the reverse strand, counting down.
CCTAATGTCTACTATCTAAAATATTAAATGAAAAAAAAATCCATGCTGTTATCATTTAAATTTTATTTTTTAATTATCTTCACGAATATAAATAAAATTCCTATTATTATTTTTTTTATTTATTTTTTTTTTTTTATCTAAAACCAAACCCGGGTGATATTTACTGTGTGTATATATTTACTTTGTACTTAATTGTTTTATTTTCGAAGTTTCCTCCGGACATACAGATTCACACAACTGCCCTTTATATATGTGTAGATGAAAATATTAATGTGAGATTATATAAATCAACATGAACAGCAATCAATTTTTTATAATTATCTTCATTCGATTTTCAATGCAGTAATTTTGTCTGCATAACAGTAAACTAGACATAAACAATTTAAATGCAGAAATTCACTTTATAAAAAAAATGAAATTAATTACGTCGATTATTTATGGTCAAATTTTTGTTTTGGTCAAAAAGTAGTCACATAATCAGCATCAATACTAAAGAAAATGGCTAAATAATATTACTATAGTTTGCGAAACTGATTAAGATAATTCATTTCTCAAACTTCAAACCACCCTGTCGGCTGTGGCGTTAGAATACACCGGCTGCACCTCTGCAGAGGGGTAAGACTCCCCCAAATGGGTCCGTGATGCTTAAGGACGGAGTCTTGGTGGATGAGCAGTCCATGACCTGAAACACTCCACTTAGAACCATAGACTAGACGGGCGGCCGGAGAGGCCCCCTCTGATCAATCGGCTGGTCACGTCAAGCCCTAGCACCTATATGATTTTCCCAACCCTATTGCCCTTATGGCAAGCCCCAACCCCTTTTTATCATATGGGTGCTAGAAGGCGGTGGCTGTGGGTCTACATGTTCTGGGAATGATGTTAAACTCTATCTGATGGTGAGATTCCAGTTTTGGAGGTTTGGGGAATTTGGAGCACCCCTTCATCACCATTGCTCCCTGGTCCACTCTGATCCGGAGTGGTAGTACCTGTTATGGTCCCATCTATGGGTTAAATAGAAAAATGTATCTATAAAAAAATTGTGTATCCATTAAGAATTAATTTATTTCGAAACTTTATCGGCATTAAATGACCCACTAAGGTTGATATGCCGTAAAACAAAACAAAACAAAAACAAATTTCAAAGTCCGATTACAGACTCTTTTGTCCTGCAACAACATTCCAGCACTTTTCAACATACAACTAAATTCCAGCTTCAAAGCATCTTCGCCCTTTTCTCAATTGTATTCAGTTTCATGAACCGCAATCTAAAAGAATTTGCATATGTGCAAATTTAGTCTTGCCAAAACTCTTGCTTATTTAAATTTTAATGCCCAGCCAGCCATATTTTCCTTTTCCATTCATCTTGCAAACCAAACAGGTTCACAGCCGCTTTGTTCAGGGAGGTAAGTCTCTTCTCTCGCTACAGTTTTTAATACATTCTAAAAATTGCATTAGCCACAAACTATATGAAATACAACGCTAAGTGTTAAGTAAATTATGTATTTACAAAATTTGGTATTAAAAGTTTTAATAAAACTTATAAAAGTTTCTTCTTAGAAATCAATAAAAGAAAACATTAAATACACTATGTATAGAGAATTTACAAACTTGTTGATATTTTATTTAAATTAAATATGTATTTCCCATGTATTTCCAGCTAGAGTAAACATATTTAGGCGCCTAGTAACAAGTTAAAGAATATAATATATATATATATATATATATATATATATATATAAGGAGGTAGATTTCACTTACTGCTAATGTAAGGGTGTAGACAAAATGACCCTTTAAAAATATTTTCTCTCACGCAGCAGAGACAAAAACAGTCTGAAATTTCGAACGCAATGCAAAGGCTACAAGCCTTAGAAGATTTTTCTAAACAGAAAAAGATAAAGTCTTTACAATATTCTTGCTTCTCTTCCCAGAATGCATGCCTCTTTCCTTTTGGCACGTGTATATTGCGATAGCTTCTTCTTTCGCCAGAAGTCAGTTTGCGCGATGTCCAGTTGTCTTTCTCGCCAAAGATTTTCACTAGGACCACGTGCTTCGCTCCAAGGGATCTGGGATGGGGTGAGCAACGCTACCGCAATAAATGTTCTTGTTGGGACCGGCCAATGTCTTCGAAATTAGATTCCTCACGGCTCTCATCCACGCCGAAAGTGTGGACATCTTCTCCTCTTGACCCAGGTTGAAAAAAAGAGCCCGATAGATGAGTCACGTGACCGATGTCCAGCTTAGTGAGCCAGCCGCAGGGGGCTTTCCTTTTAGTTTATTTTCATAGCAAGATACGAAGCAAGAGATATTAAAAGAGACAAAAAAGGGGGGGTGCAAAATATGATAGAGGTTTTTGGAATAAATAAATAAAATTCCAATAATTAAGAGTTATCTCTCGAAAACTGAAGACACATTTTCCTTTACAGAAAAGGAAATGATACTTTTTTTTAAAGTAACAAAAACAAAGAATACTTTCTAACTTATTTGTTGTTTATTTTACGTTTTTATTCTCTGTGGTGTAAAATAATTATCTAAACTTATTTCAATTTTCTCGGGTTAGTATTTTTTTTAATTAAATTTTTTTAACTTCTTCTTCCAATGTTCCTTTATTGTTTTTCTTATGTTCTTTTTTTTTCTCTCCCCTATAAAAATAAAATACGATCGATCAGCTGACTTTTCTAAACAACTTATTGTTGTGACGACTGCACAAAAAAGGGTTGATTTTTTTTTTTAATTGATAAAACTTCGTGACAGACTTCAAAAATTAAAATAATGCAAACTCACTTCCATATTATAGCTAAGTTAAATTGTTTTAATTATTTCAACAAAAGAATAATGTTACTTACCTGGGATGGGTTGAACTGCATTTATGAAAACCTAAGTTTTAACCTATACTCAATGCCCATTTCATTAGGGTCTCTTAATTTTCTTTGTGTAACACTTTAGCATATAAGAGTTACTCCCCTTTAACCGACAGAAGTCAGTGTGATTGATCCCATAACCTGTTAGTTATGTAGTTGATTTGTTAGTTGAATTTTATTATTTTCTTTTGATACTTTAAGAAATAGAACAGATCTTTTAGAAATAGAGATCATTTTTATTAAAACTAGCAAATATATGCACCCTCCGTAGGGTGCAAGTATTTAGGTTTTGATGTAATAAAATATTGTATCAAATTAGAAACTATTTAGAAAATGATAAACTGAGGGGGTATAATCGAAAAATAGAACATCTTTAGATTCAACTCTTCTATCATTTTCTTTCACTCCCGTCTTTCATTTTTCCTAATTTATCTATTTAGTTAGATTATGAAGTATTTAATAAAATTACAGTTCTTTCGTTTTGTTTATGGATTTCTTTTAAGATTTATCCCCAAGATTTTTGCTCATATTCATTAAGATAAAACCAAACAATTAGAAATTAATAATACTAAGCATATATTCATTAAAATCAAATTTTAAATATCAATATGCAAATTAGCCTTCTCGTTCACACTTTAAACCGCTATTTTGTTGTATATATAAATACAATTACATGCTATTAGTAGGTAGATATGGTCAACAGTATTAATAAGGTATAACAATTTTATCAATAATTGAGATTTAAATAAAAATAAATTCATGGTAAATGTGACGTCAATAACTACGGGAATTATGACTTGAATAGTGATTTAGTTTCGGTTACAGACAAACACACAATCTCCATTATAATAAGATGTCTACAAAAATAATAGCTATTTTAAATCATTTTTGGGGCTTTGTTTATTTTGCTTTTTATAATTCATGATTGACTAGTAAGACTATATATATATATATATATATATATATATATTATATTATATATATATAGGGAGCGGCATAAACTGGGGTGTAAGGGAGATAAGTTCCTATTCTAAGAAATTGGAACTCTTCATTTGAGATCATGGTTGAATATATAAAATATGGAGGCCTTTATTTATTTATAGTGATACTATTTTGTATGTTTGAAATATCTGGATGTCAAATATGAGTTTTCAAAGTAAAAGATTGTTGAATAGTAAATTTTAAAAGTATTGCGTCAATTATGATAAAAAAAAAAATAATTAAACAAAAAACAAAGTTTAATAAAGATTTATTTTTTATTTTAAGAAAGAAGCGCTATGAATTTTTTAAGTCTTAAGAAAAAAAAACACGTAAAATCTTTTTTGGTTTTTATTTACTAATTTTTTCTTTTACCTTTACTTTTTAATCATTAATTAACAACAAAATTCATTTTGTTGATAATTTTAGTGCTACATTTTCCATGATTTCTTCACTGAATAATTTACTACGAAGCTTTATTTAATTTTTTTATTTTCAAAAGCGTCAATAACCAGGAAGCACAATAATTTTTTTAAAAAGATCTAATAATCTGAATTTAATAAAATGTTCTGTTTATCAAGTAGTAAGATCTTATATTTTAAATAAATCTTTACTTTAAATTAAAAGTGCTGGTAATAGCACTTAGTAGCAATAAGTAACTTATAAAAAAAAACAAACGCGAACAAACTTCGTTTCTTCATGTTTGTTTTTTGTTTCGTTTTTGTTTTTGTTGTTTTTTTTTTTTTGGTTTTTTTCTTTTGGTAGAGGAAAATTAATTTTTCATTTCTTGAAAGAGAATTTAATGACGAAACATGTAAAAAAAATCGCTGTTTAGATAAACATTTTGGTAGTAAAGAACTATTTGCTCGTAATTTCCTACTGTAGCGTTTGTTTGTATTCACCTGGTGGAGTTGTCTGCCCCTTTTAGTTCCATTATGCCCGCTAGGGCACCAGTATAAAAGCGCCGGTTTCAAAACCTTCTCTCTCTTTATAGTTTTCAGAACTACGAGCCACATGGGGTAGATTCTATCTAAACCCTCTAGTGGGGCTCCGCCCCCCTTACATTACTGTAAGTCTTTACAGCATGGACTATCGCTTGTCTCATGTCAGTACTCTTTTATGTTATACTTTGTATCTTTCATGAATGTATATCTTTATTTGTGTAACTCTGTTTACCGTATTATGAACGTTGTATTCTACTGTTATCCATGTGCTGTGTATTAAATGTTTGTCTATTAACCTTTGTCGGAGTTATTTGTATTTAAAGCATGTTGAACTTTAAACCATCCTTACAACTGGTGACATCCCGAAGTGATGTGAACACGCACCCTTTTTGCCCAAGTCGACCATAAAAATGGTCGTAAAAGTACTCGGGACTTTCAATACGAACTTTTTAAAAACAAAAAGAAAAAAAACGGTGACCCCCTCAAAGAAATTATTTCTTTTTTCTCCGACAGTTATGGACACATTTTTTACAGCGCTGGATATCTTCTAAGAAGTTTTAAAAGAAGATTCAACACCAAGAATTTTTTTTTTTACCTCGCGGAAATAGTATCAGCCATCAGCCGGGGACAGTGACACGTTCCCCCACCCTTAGGGATACAGGCATCTTCAATTCGGCGGACTACTAAGGATACGCACATGGCCACACCATGTGACCTGGATTACAGCCGCAAGGCTACTCAGCAAAAAAAAATTTTTTGCTACACCTCTGAAAATGAGATGTTCATCTAAAATGTCCATTTCAGAAATTACGGTAGCTGTGCCTCCCAGACTCAAAGTACTGACCTTAAAAATTTCAACTCGACCTTGGTGTCTCTGAAAGACATTTAACCAGGTCAGCATTGAAGAATGGAACGAAGAGACGCTGAATTTCAAGTTTTTTATCCACACCACACAGAGACATTTGCTCCATATTTTTCCCCAAACTGTTGAAAATTGTACACCTGTTCAGAAAATTGTATATGCTAAAAGTGGAACCTGAAATAATGTTCGTAAAGGATCTTTTAACATTTGTTCTTTTGAAACACCTGTACAGAGACTTTTATATGCTAAAAGTTGGACCTGAAATAACGTTCGTAAAATTCTTTTAACATTTGTTTTTTTGGGGCATTTTGTGCCTACCATTTTGTTTCCAGGAGAAAAATTATTCCTCAAGGATAAAAGCAGTCCTTATTTCAACTCAGGAATTTGGAAGAAAGTTGATTTCTTTAAATTGTAACCATACCACATAGGAGTTTTTCCCACTGGACTTATACTTGAAAATTCTCTTGTGTATATTTTAAATTACATTCCTGTTTTTTCATGTTTTTATTTTATAGTTTGCGGAAGTATGCATATGCAAATTTTATTTCTGTTTTGTGTCTGGAACTTTTTAACTTTGAACATTCGAAACTCTGTTCTTTTCCTTAAAGGAATATATATTTTTTGTTTGCTTGTCTATAAATTTTTTGCCCCGCTAAAAATTTAGGGGGGAGTATTTGTAGCGTTTGTTTGTATTCACCTGGTGGAGTTGTCTGCCCCTTTTAGTTCCATTATGCCCGCTAGGGCACCAGTATAAAAGCGCCGGTTTCAAAACCTTCTCTCTCTTTATAGTTTTCAGAACTACGAGCCACATGGGGTAGATTCTATCTAAACCCTCTCGTGGGGCTCCGCCCCCCTTACATTACTGTAAGTCTTTACAGCATGGACTATCGCTTGTCTCATGTCAGTACTCTTTTATGTTATACTTTGTATCTTTCATGAATGTGTATCTTTATTTGTGTAACTCTGTTTACCGTATTATGAACGTTGTATTCTACTGTTATCCATGTGCTGTGTATTAAATGTTTGTCTATTAACCTTTGTCGGAGTTATTTGTATTTAAAGCATGTTGAACTTTAAACCATCCTTACACTACCATAAAATAAACTGAATCCCCATTTTATGTCCGTGTTCTTGCAATAAATGCTTTATTTTTCTTGCACCAGTTATGTTACAATACTAAATATATTTTTTAAGCGGTTCCGATATGGGGGATCGATTTACGATAAACTTATACCGGGAACTGAGCATCCCTGAAAACTCGAAAAATAAAGAACGTTTTAGAATATTTTTTTTTACAATCTGATAGATTGGTGTGTAATCGATAATAATCCATCGAAGAAAAGGAAAAAAAAATAAAAACAAACATTTTAGATGGAGGTGTTCCTGACGCTCAGGTCCGCCGAAATTTTTGTTTAGCACTTTTTACCACTTGACAATTTTCACAAGTTCTTTTAATTTTAATTTTTCATAAAAATATAAACTTTAACCAAAAATAAATGTCTTCATTTGCAAGGCGAAACCTTCTCTTAAAAATATTTTTCAAAAAATATCCAGCCACGCGAAGGGAAAGTGAAAACTTAAACACGCGACTTGTAAACAATTTAAATTCCTTCATCGTATGTAAATTTTACTATAAACTTATTTTGATTAAAAAATTTCAATAACGAATAATTTCATAAACAAAAAGAGAATTCATTTGCCAATAATTCCTGTTAATGCGAATGAAAATTTACATGAAAACTGCCAAAATCTTACGTGTCTAACAAAACTATGTTATTTGTTTGTGGTTGCTTTTTTTTTTAATATAACTACAAAAATGTTTACTACTTAGTGTTAGTATAACAATATCTACAATAAAAATACTCGTGTAAAATATATTTTTAAGAACATTCAGTTTAATTTCAGTGTTCAATATTTTTTTTCTTTTAATTAGATTAGGTATTAATTTCAAGTTTACTATTTTTGAAAGGAATGTAAAAAAAATGTAAATAAATAAATAAAAGAACAATGTACTTTTGGAAATAAAGTGATCCTTTAATGAATGAATTATAATAACTTGGGAAATGAGTTGAATTCGTTCACAAATCACACTGTAAAGACCGTGGTCAGAAGGGGAGATAATTTTGATCTTTTAGGCTTCCATACTTTAAATTGACGATTTTTTTAAAATCGTTTTAATTCTTTTAAAATATCCTCCCAGGGATTCGGAATTTTTTAACTTAGATTTTTTCAAAGATAAAATTCTGGGCTATCTTTGGTTAAAATTGCTAGTTAGTCCGTACTGTTCCTTGACATATTAAATTGACCTTGAAATTTTTAAGGTAGTACAAAACTCAGTTTAACTTAAGAGAATTTTTTTTACATCAATTTAAAGAAAACTATATTTTATAATACTACGAAAAAAAAACTTGCTACATTATTTATTTTTTGAGTTTTAAGAAAAAGAATTTTAAATTTTAAAATCACTTTTTTAGGTTATTGAATTTATATTTTTTATTTTTTTATTTTTCTATATATTTTTCAATACCACCCTTGGCAATTTTTGCCGCTAGCTATATATATATATATATATGTGTGTGTGTGTGTGTGTGAGGTTCTCAAAAATTGGTGGGGGTCTCGAAGGTTGGTTTGGGGGTGTCTTCTAAAAGAAAAAGAGATAAGAACGACTCATTAATTTTTGTCTTTCAGCATTTACGAAAATATTGTCTCTTTTTTTGTATTTCTGTACAAATAGGTACTTTTCCCAAAATGTATATTTTTCTACATTTTCTATCTTCTTCCAAAATTATTTTTGAATTTATTTAATCTCCAGATTTTTAATCTTATCTCTTTTAATCTTCAATTCGTTGGGTGGGTGGAGGGGTTGATCTTAATCTTAAACATTAATTTCATATTCATAAAAAAAGGAATAAGGACTGCTTAAATATCCTCTCTTTTATCTTTCTCTTGTTCTTATATTAATAACTCTGCCTGTCTGTCTGTCTGTCTGTCTGTCTCTCTCTCTGTCTCTCATTTGTTTCTATTCCTTCCTTCTTTCCCACCACCCTCTCTCTCTCTCTCTCTCTCTATATATATATATATATATATATATATATATATATATTAGGAGAGATTTTGGTATGTACGTGTCGACGCAAAACTCCAAAACGGGAGGTCAGTCAGATTTAAAATCTTGCATACACATTGATATCGTTCTAACTAAGAAACACTCCAAATTTGGTTATTGATTTTTACTGATTAAGGGATATAATTAATTAATTAAACCAGAATCAAACGATTTTTTGAAATCTATAAAATAGCTGCTACTCCTGATATTCCAGCTACAATCAGCACGCAACTCCCCTCCCTGTTCCCTCTTTGCCTATGTCCGCTCTATTTCTACTGCGGTGTTGTAAAAAAGAAAAATCAAAGCCTTTTTATCAATATTTTTACGAACACTTTCATATTTCTTAGAATAAAACATATCCATTTTTAATCAGCCAATCAAATTTTAATTAATATGCGAATTAGCAATAACAAAAACTGATTTTAAAATACTCTTACATACGAAAAAGTTTTTGAGAGAAATCCTTCAAGCGATTAAAAAAAGGGGATTCTTAGAATAATATGATTAAATATATCCAATGAAACTCAAAACGTTTTTGAAAGAAGAATAACGGTCCATCTTTTTTCTCGTCTATTTACGGTTCAGTCTTTAAGATATCCATATGGTTTGAAAGAGAATGAAATAATCTCTCTAAATATGTAATTTGATTGAATTTTTATCAATGGAATTATTTTTTACAGCGAGTTAAAAAAAATTATAGTTTTGCTTCAGTCAGCCTAGAATTCGTAGTATAGTTTTTTCATACTAAAATTTTAACATAAAATCAAATCTTATTTATCGCATATTTCTGTTTCTATCTTAAAAATTTTATTTTGTTAGAAAAAAAATCTTTCTAAATATGTAATTAGTATGTCTTTTTATACATTGATTTGTTTTACAGCGAATTAAATAATAAATCAAACGAAAACATTTAGCGACAAATCAACTTTGTTTTATAAATTCCCGTCGTTCGCCAATTGTAAACAAAACCTTTTTTTATTTTTCATAATAGCGTTAATTTATTTATTTTAATATTAGAAATACAAATAAAATCATGATACTAATGTAGAATACCATTAGATTACCTAATACATTTCACGGAAATACCTGAAAACTCAAATTGTTATCAAATTTATGATATAGTATAATTATTATAGTATATTCGATCGGCTATGTTTTGAATTAATAATGTTATTTTTTTTTAAAGATTATTTATCGTTTTACATAAATTTGATTACTTTATTTAATTCTTTTTTTTTTTTTTTTTTTTTTAAATATTAATTTGAAGTTTAGCAAATCGTGTCATTTATATTTTATTTAAAAAATATAGTTAATCATTGAATTAAAATGTCTTACTATATCATTATGTGATGGGCAAAACTTGCAAATCGGTCGGAAAATTACGGTGACCCAGAAAAACAGAACCCATAAATTTTGTAATAAAACTGTTAATTTTAACTTGGGGCTAAGGTTGGGGTTTAGGGTTAGTTTAATGAGAAAATAAATAATCTATCAGTTTGTAAAACAAAAGAAAACAAAAAATTCTTAAAAGTTTTTTATTTTTTGAGTTTTCAGGGGTGCTTATTTCCCGGTATAAGTTTATAGTAAATCGATCCCCCATATCGGAATCACTCTACCTTATCAGTTGGGCTGAACTTGCACAAATGTGTCAAAATTACTTTGACCCAGAAAAAACAGAACACACAAATTTTGTAATAAAATTGTTAATTTTAACTATGGGGATCTAGGGGTTAGGGTTGGGGTTTAGGGTTAGTTTAATGGGAAAATAAATAAATAATTTGGGTTCTGTTTTTTCTGGGTCACCCTGTATACCATTGACCCAGAAAAACAGAACCCACAAACTGTTAATTTTAACTAGGGGCATTTAGGGTTAGGGGTTGGGGTTGGGGTTGGGGTTTAAGGTTAGTTTCATGGGAAATTAAATAAATAATTTGGGTTAGGGTTAGAATTTTGGTAAAACTGTATGTCTTTTCCGAGAGTCATAAGGGACTTCCGTTTGAGCGGTTCCGATATGGGGGGGGGGTCGTTTACTATAAACTTATACGAGGAAATGAGCACCCATGAAAACTCAAAAAATAAAGAACTTTTAAGAATTTTTTTTACAATCTGACAGATTGGTGTGTAATCAATAATAATCCATTGAAGGAAAATAAAATTTAGATTTTTTCTATAAAGATGATATTCTGATTATCTTTTTTTTTTTTTTTAATTGATATTTTTTTTAGTAAAAAAAACAACTTGAATTCTGAATTCTACCTAAAAAAAAATATCAATATTATGATATAAAATTATTTCAAAACACTAAAAAATTCAGAATTGCATTTAAAAAAAATATTTACAATGTTTAAAAAAATCCCTAAAATAAACACTGTAATACAGAAATTTTCGGTGATGTTTTTTTTAATTTTATTTTTATGAACACCCCCTGGTCATGGACCGGGTACTTTTGCTAGTATATATATATATATATATATATATATATATATATATATATATATATATATATATATATATATATATATATCTCTCTCTCTCTCTCTCTCTCTCTCTCTCTCTCTCTCTCTCTCTCTCTGTATTAGTATGAAAAAGAGACGAGAGAGAAAGAGAATGATAAAGAGAGACCATGATATAGCAAAAATAACATAACATAGAAATATTTTATTAGTACAATCCACTTAAAATGCTACAATTTAGAGAATAATGCAATTTTCAGTTCAATTTGAAACTCAATGATAATTGGGGGGAGGGGGATCTGAATTCATTCTAAACATCATTTTTTACATTTTGTTATATAATAGAGATAATGATGAAAGGCTAATTAGAATGCTTCACTCCTTTCTAAATAGAAGCATCAATATCGTCAGGGACTGCTGTTAACTATGAAAGGCTAATTAGAATCATTCACTCCTTTCTAAATTGAAGCTCTTTAACCTTGGATAGGTAATCGGTCTAGAAGAAGGAAAACTCTGAATACAAACCTGTTCAAATTCAAACTCAAATTAAGAAATTAATCCTGTGTCGCATCCTGCTCGTGCGGAGGAGTTGGTAAATAATAATAATAACAAGAAGAAGAAGAAGGTGTTGATGATGAGGTAAAACCGAGAATAAAAAAAAGTTGCTTTGTATTATTTCTAAAAACTATAGATAGCACAAGGCGAGATGTCCTCCAGCATCCCAAGTTGCTTTCCAGCCTCCAAACATCAAGGAATTTCAGCCAACTCAGCATCGGAATAGAGTCTCTCCATGTAACACAGAAGATTCCATAATGTAACATTACAGTACTGCTCTAATTTTGCTATGATGTGCCATTTTTGTGGCGTTATAGTTTCACACACACACACACACATATATATATATATATATGTGTGTGTGTGTGTGTGTGTGTGTCTTTCAGTTGACTCTAACTAAAAGAACATTATACAAGCTACAATGACCTTTTTACCCTGGGGGATGCATTCAAAGCAGAATCAACAAAAGTCAATGTAAAATTAAAACATAATTGTTTTTAATTCTGTTATATATATAACAGAATTATATATATATATATATATATATATATATATATATATATATAACAGAATTGTTTTTAATTTTACATTGACTTTTGTTGATTCTGCTTTGAATGCATCCCCAGGGTAAAAAGGTCATTGTAGCTTGTATAATGTTCTTTTAGTTAGAGTCAACTGAAAGACTATTATTTCGGGTAGACTGATTTCTTTGGAAATGGATCTCATATCACGGCACACACACAGACAAAATAATTAAAACCTTTTGGAAAGATTTTCACACTTAACATCATAATGCACATTGACTTAATAGTTTCAACTGATACCTGAGCTTTTTTCAACACCAGCTGTAAAACATTGTCGCTAAGGAAGATCTCTAACAAAGGAGACACATGCATAAATCTCCTTTTACATTTTTTTCAGGTCACTTTACTTTGAAACACCTATCTTTGAAAGGTAACACAGATTCACAAACATACGTGGTTCAAATTTAACTGACCTGAAAAAATGTAAAAGTTTTTAAATATAACTGGTGCATTATATATTTTATTTATTAATATATCAACACTGAAAATTCCATTAAATTCGGTTAATTCTCTGATTTTTAGTATTTTCTTCTTTCGATGGGATGACATACGATGGTAGAATTTAGGTCCATTAAGTTAGATTTAACCAAAATTAATTTAATTTAGTTCACTTCCTACAACAATAACTGTTATGCTATGAGCGCCTCCAAGTCATAAATGTAGCTGTTTGTATTTCAATTCGTGCTACTGCCTTTATAAAAGATAGGAACTCATCTCTTCTCCCCCCACCCCAGCAATGGGTAAATCGTAGGGCAGAGTGAGCTCTTTAGCTATTGTACACTTGGAGAGGGATGGGCTCCACCAGACTATTCATGCCCAAGACATAGTACATAATAAGTAAAACTGCCATATAGTACCTAAATAATGAGAATGGAATCATCTGTTTTTCCAGTATATAATGTCTGATGAAATCTCTGAAGAGAGAAATGAGATAGCTATTGCTAATTATCCGGTTCCCCTTGTATCTTTGCTCAGTAAACTTTTTGTTTATTCTAATACTCATTGTGTTTCTTCCTATTGTTTCTCTGTTAGCTCAGATACTTGAGTTACCTCAAACCACCCAATCAATCCAGGTTACTGGATATGTCTATGTTTGCCTGATTCCTATGGGTAAATAGTTGGGTAGAGTGAGCCCTTTATGTTACATAGCGCCTTCTTTACCGGCACTAAATAGGTATATGTTATATACTGGGGTTTTCACGCTACCCAATCAGCATATAACGTTATATACCTTTCTTACTTCTTACTCTGGTCGTATTTCTTCTAATCGTCTATCTTCTAACATCTTGGCCTGGTCTTGTCGTGGTGTTTCTTGGGGACTTCGGGTCTGGTTTCTGTTAGGGATCACTCCTTATCAGAAGCCCTGTGTTATTGTTAGTTTTTAGGTAATAAACACAAGACTTCGATTTACGTTGATGTTAATTTATTCCAATTCCCCAACCCAGACAATCTGCGCAGATGAGGCTTACATGTTGCTAGCTCGGCTCCTAACTTCTAACTGACTGAGTTGCTTACTCCTTAAACCAGAAGAGGGCCTTCTATTGCCTTCCGGTTCTCACGATCCATCCCCCTCAAGGCCATCAGTTGTACTAATCGCCATAATGATTTCTACACTACCTTAAAAATGTATTAGGGATCTACTAACTATGTAACATTTAGTTTGTGTACACTTGGAGGGGGTGGTTTCTACCAAACACAGTATATGGGTTGTAAACCCCTCAACCAATCATGTTACTGGATATGTCGATCTTTCTTCAATTTCATTTCCTACAATGATAACCATTACACTAAGAGTACCTCAATTTACTTATATTGACATCTATTTAATATATAAAATATGTATCTGATATATAATCAAAGATATCAGACCCTCTACCAACACTAAAACATATGCTCTTATATCTATCACAGGATACTGCATCAAGGATTGGAATAGACTAACAAAAAAATTTCCAAACATTGATTTCACCAAAATGTCTGCTCAACAACTCAAATTATTTATCAAAATAGAAATTTTCAATTCGTATAAGTAAATTTATATCATACTATCACTATAATCAACTTTTAAACTATTTAAAAAAAGAGGTGGTCACTACTAGAATAAGTGATCATCCTCCACACATTACTACAAAAAACATTACGTTTTTTGTTTTATGTGACATTGTTTATATTGTGTAATGTGTGAAAATAAACCATTGTCTTCTTCTTCTTCTTCTTCTTCTTCTTCTTCTTCTTCTTCTCTTAGCAAAAATATAGTGTAACATATTTTGAAAATTACAAACAAACAAACATTGTTTTTTTTATACAGATTATTTTACTATTTTATTTTTTCCTCTTTTCTTTTTTTCTTATGTTTTTTGTGTATCTATGATTCAGTTCCAACATTTTTGTTTCTTTTGGAATTTTTTTTCTTTTTTTTTTCTTTTTTCTTTTTTCTTTTTTTAATGTTCACTTTTTGTTCCTTTTTGCTGCTTCAATACAATCACGAAAGAAAAACTTTAATATTTTCTTTTTTCGATTTTTTAAAAATTTCTTTTCTTGACTTTTACTCAAGTCAGTCGATCCTCACAAACTGAAAACTATTAATATTATAAGAAGAATAAGTCCTGTAAAACAGGAGACAGCAATAAGACCTCGACGTCGTTTGTACGCATTGCTCACACTCTGTGATGATGAAGAAACTGTGGTTGCATTGTAGACCTTTAAAGAAAAAGAAAAAAATGAAAAAAACTATTATTAAAACACCTAAAAAAACAAGTCGTATGTAATCGGGGCATCACCTGGATGGACCGGATCACTAACATAGCACTTCTAGAGAGAGCTCAACCTCCCAGCTTGCGTTCTCTACTGAGACATCGCCGTCTCCGATGGCTGGGTCATGTCCGCCGGGTGAATGATGGAGGAATCTCGAAGGACATCCTCTATGCAGAGCTTTCGTCTGGTAAGAGACAGAGTGGTCACCCCCAGTTGCGGTTCAACGATGTCTGTAACAATGATCTTAAGTGCTTTGGCTTCCAGCTGGGAAAATTTGGCCCAGGACCGCCCTCGGTGGCGGCAGGCTCTCCGTAGCGAACTGTTCGTGTCTGAAGCCACCCTGGCGCAACACCATGAAGCCAGGAGGCCCAGAAGAAAGCAGCGGCGACAAAGTACCGGCACATCAACACCTACAGGGACAGCCTTCACATGCGACATCTGTGGTCGAGAATTTTTTCCGAACATTGGACTTTACAGTCACAAGAGGCGCTGTAACTTCAGGGGCACAAAAACTATATTATAGTCTTCCGAGACTGAAATGTTAACGAAATGAAATGTAATAACAGTTTTTTGTATATTTTCATTTTTTAAAATATATTTTTAAATTCCAAATTCTCTCCACTGACTTGAAACTCAAAATCAATTAACCCTTCCACGCCAAATGGCAACAATCCAGAAATAACAACATACACAATAAACTCTTTCTGATAAACAACACTTAGAATATGCTGGTTGTAACCCCTGCACAGGAGTTGGACTCTTCCAAAAAAGGGGTGTGCTGGATATGACACTAAACCAGGTGAAGGGCTACATTAACATAGAATAATAATTAACACAGCTTATCGCCTGTACCCCAACCATGGTTAGTGGAATGAGAACAGGATACCGCCGTGGATTAAATAAAGGGTTGGGTTAAAAGTTCCGTGATAGCTCCCGATTACGACAAGAAGGTTCCCGAGTTCGAAAAGAAGGTTCTCGAGTCCAAAAAGAAATACGTGAAGAAGGCCGAGGGCACTTCGGCCAAATCGTTGGGCAGATAACAATAAAGATGAGGACAATAGTCCGAATAATCCAAATAATCCAAAGTATCAAGTCTCATCTAAAAAATTCAGAGTAATTATATTTTTACTTTTACTTTTTACTTTTACTTTCCTTATTATTCTATTGTTATAAGTAGAATAGAGTAATCTGCCCTTGTGTTTAATTTGAACAGAGTGATCTGCCCTTGTCAGAGAAAGAAAACAAAAGAGAAACGGCCATTTGTAATTCGGCTCTCAACATTTAAACTGCTGACAACGTCTTCTGTATTTTATATCTATGATTTTCAAAGTTTTAAAAAGTGAAAATTTCAAACAATAATCAACTCACCTCTGTATTACTTGGACGAGCATCCTGCAAATAGAAAAATAGACAATTGTTGATTATGTTTCAATATAGAATTTTATCATATACTTTAGTTTACTTTCTACTTTATTATACCCGAGAAGCGACTACCCGGCGGTATAATGGTTAGCAAGCTAGTTTTGCAGATCCGTTACCACAAAAATACATTTTATTTTCAGACCATATGACCTTTAGGCACCCCTTTTTCGATCTCATTTCATCAGGACATTTTTTTTCATTTACACCTTTAAAATCCGGTTGTTTGTTAACAGATGATTTTTAGAGGGTTTTTTTTTAATTATAAAACTAACCCCTAACCCTAACCCTAATAAACAACCGGATTTTGACTGTAAATAAAAAAATGTCCTGATGAAACGAGATCGAAAAAGGGGTGCCTAAAGGTCATATGGTCTTTATTTTCTTATAAATAAAATTATAGGTTATGTTTTACCAACGTGTTTGTTATTCTTTCACTGGTTTGTTAATATGTTTTTCGTGTATATTGTATGTTTCCTCATTTAGACATTGCAAAATTCCATTCGACCAGTTCGATTGGAGAAACGACCAGAACCCGGAATTTTTTTTAATTTTTTTTTTTTTACTTATACTAGCAAATATATGCACCACCCGGGTGTAAATATTTAAGTTTTAATGTAATAAAATATTATACTAAATTAGAAAGTCTAATGAAACTAAATAAGAATGCAGACAAAAAGATTTGAAAAATAGAACAATGGAAATTATTAAAAAAATAGTTAAAAAATAGTTAAATTATGAAAATTTAAGAGTAAAAAACGGGAGTTTCATCCCGTGTTTCACTGCTAAATTTTCCTAATTTAACTATTTAGTTAAAATAGGAAGTAAAGAATAAAATGACAGTTATTTCTTCTTGTTAATGGATTTCTTTTAAGATTTATCCCCGAGATTTTGCTCATATTCATTAAGATAAAACCAAACAATTAGAAATCAATAATACTAAGCACATATTTATTAAAATCAAATTTTTAATATCAGTATGCAAATTAGATTTAATGTTCACACTATAAACCGCTATTTTGTTGTATATATAAATACAATTGCATGTTATTAGTATGTAGATATGGTCAACAGTATTTATAATGTAAAACAAT
Source organism: Doryteuthis pealeii (assembly GCA_023376005.1). Classification (NCBI taxonomy): domain Eukaryota; kingdom Metazoa; phylum Mollusca; class Cephalopoda; order Myopsida; family Loliginidae; genus Doryteuthis; species Doryteuthis pealeii. The sequence goes on along the minus strand of CM042163.1, from coordinate 89,739,734 downwards.
TTTATTGATAATTGAGGTTTAAATAAAATAAAATCATGGAGAATGTGACGTAAATAACTAAAGGAATTGTGACTTGAGAAGTAATATAGTTTCGGTTACAGACAGACAAACACACAATGTCCATTATAATAAGAAGATAGGTCCGACTAAACAGAATATCTGAGAATTCTTATTGCAGATTCTCCACATAACGATATTCTCTGTTGAACTTGGACATAACAGTGTAAACAGTCAAATGAATAAAGTAATTAATAACGATACTTACAATGACTGGAGGAGAAGTAGTAGTGTGGGTGTGAGAAGTTGGAGGAAATTGCTGTTCATGGCTTCTGCTAAAAGACGGTTGATATTGATGGTGCGGATGATGTGATGAATGCGACTCGTGAGGAGGGTGTATCCGAGAGTAACCGACGGTGATAGGTCCCGAGAATTGGTGGCCACCAACAGGAGGACCACCTGACTGTGTCAAGGGAGGGTAAGGTGGAGGCATGAATCCCAAATTACCAGGCGGTGGTTGGTGGAATCCGATGGTAACATTACCATCAGGGAATTCCGTCGACATCTGTCCGGGTATGTACTCAGACTGGTGTGGGAGGGGATGGGGATAGGGAGTGTACATTGTTCGGCTGACCGTGCTGTACGGTTGACTGGGGTGGTGGAAGTGTTGGTAACCGTGGACGGGATTACGTGGCAGTGTCCCACCAGAGTGTGACCCGGGACTTGTAGTGTGCAGAGCAGTCAGTGATATCTTCTGCTCAGGGAGTCCGTATTCAAATGAAGGTGGTGCAGACGGCACTGTGTGGCTAACGTTCACGTCTGTAAATGAAAAACAAAAAAGGAATTTTAAAAAACAAAAAGTATAGCAAAATCATTTATTTACCTTACTATTTCTATGTTCTGGTTTGTATATATAATTTGGAAAGGTCATAAATAACAATGATGAGGATACTCGTCGGAATAATTCGTGCTAGAATAAAAAAAATACTTAATATAAAAGTTTTGCCGGTTTAGCTCAGTCGGCATAGTGTCCGGCTGGAAATCACAAGGTTCCTGGTTCGATACCAGCCTTCGCCAACTCAGCGTACGAGTAGCACAGGGAATTGTGCGGTAAAGTGAGGAGCTGATGGTAGGTGTGGCGCTCCACCTCGGACGCTAAAATAATCTCCTTGGTCTTGCGCTAGTGAAAAGGAGATAGGCTCCATTGCTGTCTGGCTGATACCGACATTAGGCCACCCCGACGACTTTATAGGGTGTTTGTTCTGAGTATGTATTTACACAACCCCGCACCCAATAGACAGAATGGGATATAAGGTCCATTTTTTAAGCGGAGTAAAGCTGTTTTGAAAGTGCTCATGGCGTAATGGTTATCGCTGTAAAAAATGGACTCGGCTACTCGACTCCACATCCTGAGAGAGGGTGCTTGCTTTTCACATAAGCGCTAATACCCTTGAGAGAAATATGAATCCAACTATTTTCCCTCAAGCTATGAGTAAATAATAGGGCAAAGTGGGTTCTTTAACGTTGTTATGGCAACCAGTCTAAGAAAAAGAAAATATTCTGAATTCAGATCAGTTGTAGACCTGGAGAGGGAAAGGCTTCGCCGGGTTATTCCTGCCAAAGACACGCTACATGAATAGTACTCCCACAGGATAAGTCAAAGATGGTTTGAATTCAGAACTTTCCTTCTCCTACATTGGTTGCTTACCCCAACCTGTGAGGGTATGCTGAATTAACTATTGCCCCAGCACATTTGCACAAACTCATGTGTACATTACCGTCACCACTCTAAAGAAAATCAGCCGTAGAATTCATTCAATAAACTTTAGTTTAGTTAATACCAGTCATCGAATCGATTGACAAATATTATTATGGATGAACAAAAATGATAAAACAAACAGAAAAATATTTATGCAAGTATGCATTTACTCAACTCCTCTGTCATGGGGGAGGACGAAATATTAAGTTAGATATGAGATTATTATTAGCTACTAATAACTAAAAGAATAATACTGCCACTGTACAATTATAAGTGTTTCATTTACTGTATGAAATTTATATGTAAATGTAACAACTATTATGGGACAGATGTATATTTTATTAATTTTTATTGTAATAAATTATTTATATTTATTATTTTTATAAATATTTTCATTGGGTTTTTCTATTTCTTTCTTTTTTGAGTTGATAGTTCAATTTAAAGAATATCTGAAAATATCTATTATTTTGAATTGTTTACATCATTAGGATAAAGGTCTTTATATGTTTTTGTTTAAAATAAAAATTGAATTTTTTAAAAACTTGACCCTTCATAGCTGCACATGGGTACACAAAAAATCTAATGGGTAGGATACGACTCACTCAGTCAATTTTTAAACAGAGTAAAGCTGATTTTAATTCAGAGTTGTCCTTCTCCTAAACTGATTGCCTTGGCAAGACTAAAGAACCCAGTCTGCCCTACTATTTACCCATAACAAGGGAGAGAACATAGGGGGATTCATACCTTTCTTAAAGGTATCAAGTGAAATGCTAACTGCGTCGTCAACGATTTGTACCCGGGTCACTGATTGTGCAAGTGTTTTGTAAAAATATTTTTTGTGCATTACTACGGATGGAAATTTAAAAAGGGGTAGTGTTCGTGAGGTGCCCCTAAAATGGGGATGTTGACGAAACAAAAGATATGTCTATCCACCCAGACACCAATAGGATATCCGTTTAAAAAAAACGACCTAGTGTCGAATCTGCCAATAACTAGGCAGAGATGTTGATATGTACACGTCCTGCTTCCCTGACGCACAAAAATCTAAAAGGACGCAGTAAAATCGTATCTATGCGTCCCAGTGTTTTTCTTTTTTCTTCCCTTACAATTTCAAGCTAACTGTAAATACATTTCAATAGTTTCTTAGAAACGAATTACACAGGATAGGTTACAAGGTAGGAGTTAGACGACTTTAGTTGTTTACTCAGATCATAAATAAAACCCCTACAATTTATTAAGAAACTTTTAGTTAGGACACATAAATATGTCTGGTCTTTCGTTTGGGTTCTTTGTTTTAATGTCATTTAATCCTTTCACTGTCATAGCTATCCTTGTAGAAGAACAGTAGTGGTAAGTAAAAGTCGTCGGGGTGGTCTAATGTCAGTATCAGCCAGACAGCGTGGAAGTCTATCCCCTTTTCACTTGCGCTATACCAAGGAGATTATTTTTAACGTCTGAGGTGGAGCACGATACCTAACATCAGCTCCTCACTTTACCGCCCAGATCCTTGTGCTACTCATTCGCTGAGTTGGCTAGTAGGGCCAGTATCAAACAAGGAAACTTGTGGTTCATAGGCAGACACTCTACCGACTGAGCTAAACCGGCCCTTACTCGTGTTCCCCGGGGACTCATTCAAATCAAATCCGTGTGTCCCAGGATGCACTAAATGAAAAAGCTATCAGCATCACTGACGAGGTGAAGAGATGAATAAATGACCCACATTGCAATTTATAAGTAGCGCGTTTATCATAGAGCAATATTTGCAAAACATTCCTTTTTTCTTTTTTCTTTCTTTTTCTATGCGCATCTTTATAGAATGTCAAATGTTAAATCATTATTTTTAACCCAAGCTGTGAAAGATCTGATAAAAAGTATCTTTTTATCAATAATCTGATATGAATATTATCTCGCTTCAATATTTTTCCTCGTCGTATTTTGCTTCTTCTTTTTTTAATTCTTTCTTTGGCGATTGCTTAATGAGGTTTGATTGGGAAAGGGTGTATGAGTGAGCAAACACATGTTCATTTGGCTGTAATCAGGGTCGATTTTCGGTCGATTGAAATGACTAAATCTCTAAAAGTTATATTCATTAAACTATATTAAGATAAAATGAATCTCCCATAAATAAGTACAACATTTTTGTAATAAAATGTTAATTTTCATCTAAACGAAAGATACCTTGGATAATGGTGTATTGGTTTTCGTCGTAAATTATAGAAAATGTAGCAGATTATAGAAAATACTATAAATTCTAAAGAATGCAGTAGATTTTAGAGAATGCAGGAAATTCTAAAGAATGCAGTAGATTTTAGAGAATGCAGGAAATTCTAAAGAATGCAGTAGATTTTAGAGAACTAGCAAAAGTACCCGGACCAAGACCGGACTAAAAATATGTAAATTATTAGTTTATTAAAGATTTAATTGACTTTTTGTTTTTGAAACAATTTTAAATAATTTTGATAAAAACACATACAAATTACATATTTAGAAAGATTATTTCTTTTTCTTTCGAACCAAATAAATATTTTAAAGATTGTACGAGAAATAATGGAGAAATTCCGAACTGAATTGTTTAGAATGCGATTTTGTTTACTAAAATTAAACTAAACTGCTAGTATCGCTATAATAGAAAGCAGGCGGCTAGCAATATTTTATTATCAGCAGCAGCTGGTATACGGCCAGTTCCACTAATCGGTTGATTTTGGTTTAATTAATTAATTATATCCCTTAATCAGCAAAAATCAATAACCAAATTTGGTGTATTTCTTAGTTAGAAGGATATTAATGTGTATGCAAGATTTCAAATCTGAGTGATGTCTCTTTTCGGGGTTATATGTCGACACATACACACCAAACTTTCTTTTATAACTATAAATGCAGTAGATTATAAAAATACAGTAGATATTAGAGAATGGAGTAGATTAGAAAATACAGATTATAAAAACTGCAGTATTTTGTCTTGAATTTTAAAATTGATTTTCAAGAAAAATAATGGTAACTGTGCGAAACTGAAAGAGATGAACATCTGGTTGTTGAAGAAAAAATAATTTCAGAAGATTTTCGAGAAAAAGATGAAGAAAAACAAATGTGTAGATAATTAATTGACAGTTTCTTGCTGTAACTTGAATTCTACAACATGTGCTAAACATCCACAAAAATACTTATGTCCCCAGGCTCCACAGCTATAACTAATGTACAGCAGGCATACACATAGATAGATAGATATTCATAACAGTAAAAACAACAAACATTACCTAGAAACAGTTTAGTGTGGAATTTGTAACTCCTAACCTGCGCTCCTCGTGGATTTCTTTGGGCTGCGTAGGTAACTAGCACGAACACGCTCCAATTGTGTTTCGAATATTGATGGTCTCTCAGGACTTTTACCTTCATAAAAACATCTGAAAATGTTTCAAATTTCTTGTTCCAATCAGAAATTGATTGTACAATCGGCGATGATTTGCCTTACAGTCATTTATCATCCTCATGACGCGCTACTGGCAGGGGATATCCATGACAATCTCTCGCCAACCGTACCTATCATTCCTCTGTGCAGCATCCAGTATCAGCGTGTTGTATACCCAACATCGGGTATATAACCGAAAGAGGAAACTTGGGTGATAGAGGGAGGGAGAGAGACAGAGTAGAGACGTACTTGTTGCTTCATTTCGACTTTAATACTTCTGCTAACTTCTTGTCTGGCTGCCATCTTGTCGTCTTCTAGTTGCTGTCTCTAACTAAGAGCTTCTTCTGGGCTAACTCTAGTCATTGTAATTAATTAAATGAACTACAAGACTTTTATTTTCTTGATGAAGATTTTATGAGTCTAGCTCATATCTTATTCGCCGCGCGGATGAGAATCAACCTTGCAGTAGCACATCTACTTTGTTTCAATCACAAATTGGAACTGATTCTCTAATTAACTAATCGCGAAGCGCGGGATTCGCACCTCTGAGGGCCGGGTCAACAACAGTCCTGGTGTTTTTCCACTGGCTGACCTGAAAGCCAATGACCCCATATTCAGCTACAGGGTTTGTCAACAATTCATGATACAATTGAATAGTAACACGCGCAGAGTTGGACAATTTAGGTTTTTGCTGCTGTCAATGTCCATGTCAGTCTGTCTGTGTCTCCCTCCCCCTCCACCCTAACCCCCCCTCTCTCTCTCTCTCTCTCTCTCTCTCTCTCTCTCTCTCTCTCTCTCTCTCTATATTCTCATCTGTTTCTTGATTCCAACAAATTCATCTTTCTTGGCAAATTTTCAAAATATGTGATGGAATTTTCTTTTAATCGGCTTTTATGCATTTGACTCTACGTCTTTCAGTTTTTCCCCCTTTTTTCAAACAATTATAAATTCCCCGTGAATAAATCTTACCAAAAATAAAGAAACAAACAAAAAAGAAAAGATGGAATAATTGATGACAAAATTTCGCGCCAAAAATAAATCAACATTTTTTTCTTTATGAAACGGAGGAGAATTTTTGTGTGTGTGTGTGTTGGCATCCTTCCGTCTACTAAAGACGATGGCGTAGTGTCCACTTTTTCTTCTTCTTTCTATCTTCAACTGCGTGAGTGGCTGAACAGACCAATTTTTGAATGGCAGTCTCTAGAGCAGTGACTGCAACCAAACAGTGATGCTTGCTGGATTTGCTATTGTCCCTCCTTCCTTCTGGCTCTCTTTTCTGTGACGGCTTCTTTCCCTCTCTTTTTCACTCCTTTCGTCCCTTGTTTGACGAGGAGACGCCAGGTCGCTCGGTTTTCTGCACAAGCCTCCCATGTGTTGGTGTTGATGTGGCATGTCTTCATGTTTCTCTTGCAGGCATCTTTAAAGCGCAGGCGAGGTCCGCCTACCGGTCGGTTGCCTTCTACTAAATTGCCATACAGGAGGAGAATAATGAGATGATAGAATATAGAGATGATTTTTTTTCAATGGAAAGAAATAATAAATAAAAATAAGAGGCTTTCTATTTACTAGTTAATGTACCTATCTACGCTGGGTTAAACGTCAAAAATTGGACCATATACGCGATAAGATACAGAAAGAAATTTAGAATAATATTTCTATTTATTTTATATTTATTCTAAAGAATTTTGAAGAGTTCCACAAATCGATTGATTTTTAATTATTAAATTGTAATATTTAATCAGTAAAAATCAAAAACTAAATTTTGTATTTTTCCATATTATAAACACTAGCAAATATATGTACCCTCTGGGTGCAAATATTTAAGTTTTAATCTAATGGAATATTATATTAATTATATTAAATTAGAAAAGCTAATGAAACTAAATAAGAATGCAGATAAAAAGATTTCAAACAGAGGTGGGTATAATTGAAAAATAGACCAACTGAAAATTACTCTTCCGTCACTCTCGTATTCATTGCTAAATTTTCCGAATTTAACTATTTAATTAAAATAGGTAGTAAAGAATAAAATTACAGTTATTTCTTCTTGTTAATGGATTTCTTTTAAGATTTATCCCCGATATTTTTGCTCATATTCATTAAGATAAAAACCAAACAAATAAAAAAGTTGTATATATAAATACAAGTGCATGTTATTAGTATGTAGATATTGTCAACAGTATTAATAATGTAAAACTATTTTATTAATAATTGAGGTTTTAAAAAAAATCATGGAGAATGTGACGTAAATAACTAAGGAAGTTATGACTTTTGTAGTAATATAGTTTCGGTTACAGACATAATGGAGCATTCCTTTTGTGCCAGTTTGCTACATTTATTTATTATGTAATAAACCCTCTCATTTCTGTCTCCTTACAGTCAGGTCACGTTGAAAGCACCAGTTTTTGCTAGATCACCCAAGTTATGCAATAGTGAGCCTGTTCAATACTTAGATGGGTGAACATTTAGGCAACAGCAGGTACTGTAAGAAACCGAATATCAAAATGACTTGATTCGGTATTAAATGACCCGAAAAGGGTTTATGGGCCGTAAAACAAACCAATCACCTCTGTCTTCTTCATATAACCTACAATTGCTCTTTTGTTTCATATCGTCAATTTTCACCTTGATGCATTTACTAGCAACTCTTTACGATCAAGATGTAACACAAGATCAATTTATTTAGCGGAGTTTAACTGGTTTTAATTCATAGTTTTTCTTCTCTTATAATGGTTGCCGTACAAAGGTTAAAGAGCCTTATTTAGTCATAGTTGAACCGAAAATAGTTGGATGCATACCGTTTGCTATGGGAAATGCAAACAGCCTCGTCCATGATTTGAACTCGTGTCACCGTTTCCATTTCCTACGACGGTAACCATTACACCACATTCACCTTGATATAAATGGTCATTATGGCATTATTTTGATCAGTTATCTCGCTTCAGTCTTCTCTTTCTTGACCACTCCCAGGAAATCTCGTGTAATTTCCTTGGTTTGTTGCTTGAAGTATCCATACAGTTGTCATCGCGCCACCACTTTACTCAGCCCTCGTCCTCCTGAAGGCGTAGGCACTGTGTCTAGTTGCGTGTAGGTAAACTCCCTTGAACAATGAAGACTCTGACAAAATACCGGGGGTACAAGACAGGTTTATTCACCATACGAAGGTGAAAAATTCAGGTCCGATTCGAGGCAAAGATGGCAGAGATGGAATCTACGTCTTTCTTGTTCGACGTCTAATGCTCAAAGAAGAAATTTATTGGGCAGGCGGTGAAGAGGGAGCGAAACGGTGTCTTAGGGAATTTAGTCCGCCGTTTTACTTCCCATTTTTGTTTTCAATATTTTTTTGTTTTCTGTTTTTGTCTAAGTTGATTTTGTTGATATTGCAGTTAATTGCTGCTGTAATTCACCTTTATTTACTGTTTTTTATAGATTCTTCAAATCTTGAATTGTTCGCTTACGCAATCCTCAGTTCTCCCTTCTTTGTTTTTTTGACACATAAGTGTCTGTCTATGCTATCTCTCGGTTGGAAGGACTTGTATATCGTCATGTCAGGTATAAGGCCTTAAATAAGATTCAAAACTTAACTAATACCGGATATTAAAAAAGGACAGCAGTCTCTCTCTCTCTCTCTCTCTCTCTCTCTCTCTCTCTCTCTCTCTCTCTCTCTCTCTCTCTCGTCACGTGTAAACATCGTTTTCACGAAATAAAATTTAATTTCTGAAGAATGTATCCTTGAGTTATAGTAAACATGTCAATTATATTTTCTGCTTTATCCCCCCCTCCCAGTCTCTGTCTCTGTCTCACTCTGTATTTTCTCTCTCTCTCTCTCTCTCTCTCTCTTAAAACAAAGTTTGATACGAGTATACCGTCACTCTTACATTTGTTGGTAAGGATTTGGAGAGGTTGGTATGGGAACTTCCTTCCCCTCGGATACGAAGGCCCAAACCCTGATTTCCCTTACGCCCCGCCACGCACAGCTCCGCGTCTTAGTGCTTCCTTCCCATCACCCCCATCCAATTTGACATAAGGTCCCCAGGAGCGGCTGGTTAGATTTTGGGGGTAAGTGACTCCATCATTTTTTTTATCGGGATAAAGCACAGTTGTGTACCCTAATGGGGGAAATGTGTGTTGATATGGCGCTCCGTGAGGTGCTCACGGTTGAGGTGAATAAACGAGGGTCGGGTGAATAGCGTTATTGTCGTGACGGGGGTGTGCGGAGTATGGGTGCAGAGTGTGGGTGCGGAACTGGTATTAAGGTCAGGAAATGATTTGAATTGATTTAAAAAAAAGAGATAGATAGATGAATAGATAAATAGATACATACATGCATACACGCGCGTGCGGACTTCCCTTTCCAGATAGATAGATAGATAGATAGATAAATCGGAGGGGGGAGGAACATAGTGAAAAAGGGGGAAGGTAGTTAAAGAGAGGGGAAAATAGTGAATGAAGCAAGAAGATAAATGAAGTGGGGAGGTATGTAAACTAAAAGTCTGAATAATATGAGATTTAAAAGATAAGAAAAAAGATAAAAAAAGAAAGAAAAGGAACGATTGAATGAAAATGAATAAGAATAACCGAATAAACGAATAAAAGAATGGAATGATATTTTTAAGAAAGAGTAATGAAGGAAAACAAAAAAAGAAAAAAAAACAGAGACAAGACGAAAGAATGAAGTATGAAAGAAAAAATTGAAAACTAAATTAAAATAGGTTAAAAAGAGAAGACACGTGTACCGTGTATATATATATATATATATATATATATGTGTGTGTGTGTGTGTGTGTGTGTGTGTGTGTGTATTATTATTACATTGATATGAAAAGATAATTGAAAGAATATGAAGGATTTTATTTCTTCAGAATTAAAAACATTTACGGGGTGATTGTAAAGTAACTCCCTTTTTAAAAAAATTTTATCATTTATTAATGAATCCTCATTTTTACAAAAAAGAAAAATGAATATGAGAAGAAAACACATAACATGCAGTTTTATATAAAATTCTATACGGACACCATCATCTCAAGCCGCTCGGGAATTGCATCAACTGATCTTTCCAGGAACTCTTGTAGAATGGCAGCAATAACGTGTGTGAGAAAGAGAGAGAGAGAGAGAGTGAGAGAAAAAGAGAGAGAGAGAAAGAGTGTGTCTGTGTGTGCGTGAGAGAGAGGGAGAGTGTAGGCGTGAGAAAGAGAGAGTGAATGAGTGTGGGTGTGTGTTGAAAGAGAGTGGAGTGTGTGTGTGTGTGTGGTCAAATAAAAACAAAATCTTCCCTGAAAAAATATCATTTAAAGTATTTTTAAGTTTATTTTAGTTTTAAAAAATAAATTAAACGAATAAATGTTTGAACTGTTTTTGATATGAAAGGAAATAACGTTGAAACTTAAGAATAACTGGTTTTGTTGTTTTTATGTCTCATTCATAATACTCTTTATGATTTTTCTGGAGCCTTTGATATCTATCTATCTATCTATCTATCTATCTATCTCTCTCTCTCTATATATATATATATATATATATATATATATATATATGGGGGGGGGATAAATAAGGGGTAATTAATCCGATAGTATGTGGAGAAAGACAAAACTCCTATCAGCCACTGCTAACACCAACAATTGGCCACCCCTCCCTTATTCATGACCCTAATTCCAGTATGAAAATGTTCACCTTTGAAGCAAGAACTCAATCCAACATCCTGAAGAAGGTCTAACAGAGCGAAACGTTATAACGCCGACATCACTAACCACAATAAACATCCATTTTGTACAACATCCCGTGTTTGTCTATCTTTCTCTACACTAGGTTGTATCAGTGTTGCTGTACGGATGCACCAGATGGACCCTAACGAGGCGCCTTGAGAATAAGCTGGATGGGAGCTGCACAAGAATGCTGCGTGCAGTCCTGAATAAATCGTGGAAGCAGCACCCCACGACGAAACAGCTATATGGCCACCTGCCCCCCATCTCACAAACCATTCGAGTGAGACGGACAAGACATGCCGGGCACTGCTGGAGAAGCAAGGATGAGCTCATAAGTGACGTTCTCCTGTGGAAGCCAACACACGGACATGCTAGTGTGGGCCGCCCAGCAAGGACCTACATTGACCAACTAAGCAAAGATGCAGGTTGCTGCGCAGAGGACCTCCCTGGGAAAATGAATGATAGGAAAGGTTGGCGAGAGATTGTCATGGATATCCGTGCTAATAGCGCGACATGATGATGATGATGATATATATATTATAAGATACTATACAACTAAAAAGCGTTTGTTACCATCGGTTTCAAAGCAGCGTATTAACCGCTTATCGTCAAGCGAAAAAGCTTGATGATAAGCGGTTAATAGATAAGGCAGGTTTTAAAGCAATTAGACAGATTTGTTTAAATTGGGCCCCACACACACGGAAAACATTTTTTTTTCAGAACTGAAACTGATTAAAACATACCTTGTTTCATCGTATTGTAATGGTTAGCAAGCTAGTATCAGACCCACTAATACTGAATAGTGGGTTCGATCCTCGCTGAATACCTTATCAGTTGCGACCTTGTGTCACTAGTTGGGTAAATACCTAACTACAGTCAAGGATGCTAAATAATTTATAATATATATATATACGATTTAAATTATTTTGTGTATTCCTACTGTAAATAGAACCCCGAGCCCTCTACTCGTCTAAGCAAAAGAAAATCACTATTTTGCAAAACTGAAAAAAAAAACCTTGGGTGAGTGGGGCAATCAATCTGAACTAAAATCTCAAAAATTAGTCGTAAAAAATGTTGGGGTTTTTTTGTTTGTTTTTTGTTTTTTGCTTTTTGTTTTTATTTATTTATTTATTTATTTATTGGGGGGTGCTATTTCTTTTAGATGGGACCAATCAGGACCAGAAGTGCCAAGCAACCCACGCATACGCTCACTTACGGGCACACACACACGCACACCCATACGCACACGCGCACACACGCACACGCGCACACACACACACGGACTTTCATCTCCAGTCAAGTTTAAAAGAAAGGAAAAACGAGTTTCTTGGTTCTCTGTTCCTTTTCGCCATTTTTCTCCCTTTTTTGCCTATGGTGGCCTTTTCCAATCGACAAGCGAAAAAGCGTGGCAAATGGAAGGGACAGGATATGAGAAAACGTGGCGGAGGTGGTGGGGGGTCGGGGGACAGGTCGGCGTGGGGGTGGGGGTGTAAGCATCAAGGAATGAAGTTATGACTTCCATTAAGTAAGATATGAGATACGGGCGGTCTGAATGAGGGAGGGGATGAGGGGGGAGCGGCATTGGAAGGGGCGGGGTAGTAAATACTTGGCCTTCTGCCCCCCCTCCCTCCCTCCTCTCCCTCCTCTTCTCTTCTCCATCCCTCCTCCCTCCCTCATCTGTGGCAGATGGCTGACGAAAAGGAAAAATAAAGGAGGAAGAGAAAAAAATTGTACAAATGTTGATACGAAAAATAAGATGTAGTCAAAATGAAGTGAGCGTGGCTGTAATAAATGTGACAAGGAAGGAAGGAAGAAGGAAGGAAAGAAAGAAAGAAAGAAAAGAAAAGGAAAGAAAGGAAAGAAAGAAAGAAAAAGGAAAGAAAGAAAGGAAAAAAGTGAATTAAAAGAAAGAAACAAAGAAGTAAAGAAAGAAAGAATGAATAAATAAAAGAAGGAAGGAAATAAAGAAAAAAAGAAAAAAAAGAATGTTTGAAAGAAAAAATAGTAGAAATAATTTGTAAAGCAAAGAAATAAACAAATAAACAAAGAGAGGAAGGAATGAAAGAAGAAAGAAAATGAGAAAGGGTAATAAAAAGAAAGAATGAAAACAAATGAGAAAAGGTGATAAGAAAGAAAGAAAGAAAGAAAGAAAGAAATCCATTTAAAAAAGAAAAGGAAAAAATTTACCCAAAAAAGAAAAAGAATGTAAATGGGAAAAAAGAAGCAATAAAAAAATTCAAAAAAGAATAAAAATGAATGAACGAACAAAAAGAGATTTAAAAGAAAATAAATTAAAATAAATTGAATGAAAAATCTGTTTTTTCCGTTTAACATTTCCAATCGAATCTTAAAAATAATTCGAGTTTTTTTAAATCCTCGTTGCTTATTTCTTTCATTCATAAATCTGTAGATTGAAAACGACATAGAAATATAAAACTATTAAATTGTAAAAGAAGAGAAGCAAAAGAAGAGTACAACTCTTTTGAATGGAAAGGAAGACACGGCCATTGATAGTGAATGAAAGATAAAATACTACATACGATGGAATGGTAGGAAGAAATGAAAAGAACACATATCATTTGATAAGAAGAAAAACAAAACGCCGAAGAAGAAAGTAACCATTGGATGGTATGAAAAGAGAGAGGAAATGCTGTAGGTCGATTTTTCAACATTTTTAAAATATCAAATTGTCCATCTATGTGAAAGTTGTGTGTTAGTATACTGAATACTGATAACAAAAATTAGATCTTTTACTTGCACCATTGTTTGAGGAAATAGCTTCAAAGATCGTTTGCTAAGATTCACAAAAAATCTTTGTTTTTACATTTTGCCAAGAAATTGGTTATAAAATTTACACATTTCAATTTGAATTCTGTTTATGATATTTAATTCGTTTCATTTTAATAAAATAAAATAACATTTTCTGATTTAAATATTGAATTTGTAGAGTTATGTCGATTTTTAGTATCAAGATAACTTCGCGAATTTTTGGAATTGGAAACTCAAATTTTGGGGATTGGCTTACTTTAAGATAGTCCACACCTGGAAAAAATTTCAAAAAAAATTGAAGTGCAAAATCTTTACAAATTTTTGCAAAATGTTGTAGCTTCAGTTCTGAGCAAATATCAAACTCTCTTTTTAATACAAATAATGTTCAATATATGTGAAATAATAATAGAAAGAAATTGTTGCCGTAGACGTAGTGGCACATCGGGATATTGATCTTGCTATGAAAAAAATCAGAAATCAACAATAACTTAAAATTGGTTGATTTTAAGACTTTTTGATATTACTTTTGAATTCCTTGTGCAAAAATGCTTTTATAAACCAATTTTTAAAAGTATGGAAGCACTAGAACTCATTTTATAGACAAAAATAGGTTACAAAAAGTCGAATTTGTAGAGCTAAAAATCGACATAACTCCGACATAATTGGAAGCTCAAATTTAGGGGATTGGCTAACTTTATCATATTCCACACTTGGACAAAATTTCAGAAAAATTAAAGTGGGGGGGGGGCATGGCCGGGATGATTCGATATGGAATTACCCTTATCTTCTTTTCACTAGCGCTAGATCAATGAGATTGTTTTTTTGGCGTCTGAGGTGGAGCGCAACACCTACCACCAGCTCCTCACTTTACCGCACAGATCCCTGTGCAACTCATACGCTGAGTTGACGAGGGCCAGTATCGAACCAGGAACGTTGCGATTCCTAGGCAAGTGCTCTACCAACTGAGGTAGCCAATAGAAAAGTGCCTTACATTAAGCTACAGCAAAACGACAAAATTGTAACTGTGACTATGTACGGTTAACGATAAAAAAAAATGTCGATGTGTTTGCATTTGGGTTTATTCTTTTGACAGTTGAGCTAAAAGCACAACTCTTCGCCACCCGATGACACCTGTCACAGTTTGTTATAAGAATTGGTAGACACGCATTTCCAAAAAACAAAAACAAAAAAAGTTCTATATTTAACCTTGTATAAAACAATAACTGTAGATCATTTTATATCTACGAGGTGAGTCAAAAATAATGCCATTTTGTTTAGGACAGGTATAATTACCAACACAGGAACATGTATCATACATCAAAATGAAGCTGGTCCTCTGTGGATCACATCCCTACTTCTCCACATAGGTGATTCAAAAAGTAATGCCATTTTGTTTAGCACAGGTATAATTACCAACACAGGAACATGTATCATACATCAAAATGAAGCTGGTCCCCTGTGGATCACATCCCTACTTCTTCACATAGGTGAGTCAAAGAGCAATGCCATTTTGTTTAGGACAGGTATAATTATCAACACAGGAATATGTATCATACATCAAAATAAAGCTGAAGTAGGGATGTGATCCACAAAGGACCAGCTTCATTTTGATGTATGATACATGTTTCTGTGTTGTTAATTATACCTGTCCTAAATAAAATGGCATTACTTTATGAGTCACCTTCGTATTATATACGAGGTGTGCAAAAAAATAAAAAATACAACAGAGACTGAAGCTGTATTTTCCAAGACAGAAATGAATAATCAATGAAACGTTAATTTTCTTTAAATAGTCTCGTCGTCATTCAACACATTTATTCCAGCAATTTTTCCATAAGTCGATGCACGTCTGAAATTTTTCCGTAAATATGATTTGCTGGTTGGTTGAATATTACGGCATGTAAACCCTTGTTGGGATATTTTATGCCGAAAATATTTTGTTTTATTCATGCTTGACGGGTACTTAGTTTTTTAACTCAATTTTTTAATATATTTCTTAAACTCATTTTTTTTCTATTTAATTCATAGATCTGACCCTAACAGGTACTGGCATTCCGGGTCTGAGTGGACCTAGGATTAATGGCGACAAAGGTGTGCCCCACAATCCACAGAGCTCCAGAATTGGAACCTCACCACCAGAATTGGAACCTCACCACTAGATCCAGTTTAACATCATAACCAGGAAACTGTAAATATGCTAAGAAGTTGCGCCATCAATTTTTTTTCATCTCCTACACGTCCTCAAATCTTACACTCAAAAATTCCGTACAGACAAATGACAAAAAAAAACGATAATTAGTTTATATACAGTTAGGACACCCTATGTCGTGTAATTATTAACAAGTATTACTACCATTGTTAATGAGATCGTTTCTCACTGGGTGGCTAACAATACTAGCCTGATGCCAAACTAAGCTCAGCTAAGTAAATAATATCTTATATATAAATCAAACTTAAATATAAATATTTACCAACCCCTCCGCACGAGTAGGATGTGACACAAGGTCATTTTAAGCGGAGTTCAACATATTTTGAATTCAGAGTTTTCCTTCTCCTAGACTGGTTGCCTAACCAAGTTTAAAAAGCCCAATCTGCCCTACTATTTACCATAGCTGGAGGGAGGATTGTTAAATTCGTACCTTTCTTAAGGGTATTAGCGCCATGTTAAATACAAACAGTCTCGTCCAGAATTTGAACTCGTCTCGCCGTGTCCATTTCCTATGACGATAACCATTACACCACGCGCCTCCAAACTTCTATATAGTTATTTACTAAGCTTAGCTTAGATGTGGCACAAGGCCAGAAGTATGGACGCCCAATGAGAATCGAACTCATTAACAATGGCCTGTATACGGATATGTAAAGAGGCGCTTTTTGCAATGGTTATCGTCAGAGGAAATGAACTCGGCCATCTGAGTTCAAATCCAGGACGAGGCTGTTTGCTTTTCACATAGCGCTAATACCATTGGGAAAGGTATGAATCGAACTATTCTCTCTGGCATTGGGTCTACAAGACCCCAGAGAAGAGAAATGGAGACTTAATATTAAACTTATCTTTTTCATGAGACTTAAACGACTTAAATTTTTCTAAAAAAACCTTATCATCCGGATAATGTCTTTATTAATCTGCGAACAGTCTTTATGTAGCCATACAAAACGTATCCCATTTATCGTCTCTTAAAACACAACAAAAAGAAGAAAAAAAGTTGGGTTTTTTTTAAAATAGACTTGCAATAATAAACTTCAACTTCCTAATCTGAATTGATAGTAATCTCTTTGAGTAACCTTCACCTTTTTTCAAAATGAGTCAGAAGAACAAAAAGTCATAAAAAGTTGAGATTCGTTAAAGATAAATTCGGATTCACTTCACCCTTCACTTTTTTTTCCATGGATTTTTTGGTTAAATCGAACTTAACGGACTTAAATTCAACCATCGTATGTCACCCCGCCGAAAGAAAAGAAAATACCAAAAATCAGGGAATTAACCGAATTTAATCAAATTTTCAGTGTTGATATATTAATAAATAAAAGATATAATGCACCAGTTATTTTATTTAAAAAAACTTTTACATTTTTTCGGGTCAGTTAACTTTGAGGCACGTTTGAGAATGTTGTATCGCGTGGTGGAAAAGATACACATATGAATGTTGTGCTTAACAACTTTATTAAGCACTAACATCCGGTGCTAAACGGATACATACAAAACACAGAACAAATAAGTACAAACAATCAACAAGACAAATTCACACTACAAGAGGAGAGTCAGTTCGGTATAGCCAACGCAGCAAAGTCAGTCTGAATATTATTCAGCTAGTTAATCTACTTTAATCGTAGGCTATTTTATGGCTATGAGCCAATCAAAACAAGTCCCCTTCTTCTAGGGAAAAAGAAAAAAAATCACCATTTGTCCTGCCACAACTATTGTCCGCGCACTACCTAAGCTGAAAGGAAACATCAAGGGGACCCGTTTTGAATGCATTGAGGCCATCAAGAGGTCCTTAACGACAGAGCTGAGGGACATACCAGAAGAATCCTTCCAGCAGGGCAGAGAAGCGTGACAGAGAAGTGCATTAGATTCAAGAGGGGGGGGGCTACTTTGGAGGAGAAAACATTTAGTTTGTTGTTTGGATTTTAAATGAATTGTTTGTGACAACAGTCTCATTAATTTTCAGACACACCTCGTAGATTTATATAAGAAATATTTTGATATTCTATTCATTCTCTCTTTGTTTTATTACATTTCATATTTCAGTGAAAGTCGGGCGAAATTAGACGAAAGACAATTGACTTTTGCTTTTTTCCTGTTGTTTGAATATATCTAATTATTTTCTGAATATTTTTAGTGCAAATGTTATTGTTGTTATAAACTTTCTCGGGTCTTCGGGTTGCTCTGTCAAGGAATTCCTCTTCATGGCATCTCTAAGGTCAATGAGGAGGGGGTTACTTGTCTCTGGGGGCAATGGGTGTGGTTACATGTCTGTGAGAGCAATGGGGGCACTTGATTCTGAGGGCAATGAGTAGGGGAGGGTTATTGATGATTTCTGATTTTTTTTTCATAGAAATATCAATATCCCGATGTGGCACTGCATCCATGAAAAAAAGTTTTCTATTATCATTTAACATATATTGAACATTATTTGTAGCAAAAAGATAGCTTGATTTTGACATTGGGGATTATCTAACTTTAACATAATCCGCACCTGGATAAAATTTCAGAAAAATTATATTCTATTCAAACTGTCCTTGGTTTTTTATATTTCAGTGAGAAGTCGGGTGAAATTATGCAAAAATTAATTGACTTTTGCCATTTTTCCGTTGTTTGAATAATATCTAATTATTTTCTAAACGTTGTTAGGGTAAATGCTATTGTATCTTATAGTCACATTTTCGGGTCTTCGGGTTTCCATGCTGAGCAATTCTCCTTCTTTAACATCTCTGGGGACATTGTGAGGGTTACTTGTCTCTGGGAGCTATGGAGGAGCTACTTATCTCTGAGGACAATGGGGAGAGTGTTAGATGAAAGATGCGACAGGTTATATCTGGTAAGGAAAGATCTTTGATCTGACTTAACTTTTTGCCTACTTTAAGACGCTCACAACAACTCTTCCACCACTGGGATCCTACCGTAAACCGCTGGCAGCGGCTCTCGCACGTATCACTTTTGTTTTGTCAGTGAACCAACACCTGAAGAGACTGGTACTTGGTCCTTTTGCAATAGGGAACCATCAGACAAGTAAAAAACATACTAGGAAAGTTTGGCAGGTAATTTGGTAGGTAATGGGTTAAAGGATCCCTACCGACAGGGACAGAGAGTCCAGTCAGCCATTGATATTAATTTTTTCTATTCTAACAGACAAGCTTCTGATTGCATGCAGTATCTGCTGTTTCTAAGTAGTTAACCGTCTAGATACTGAACACGATTCTTGTTGCTTAACTTTTGTGATAAAATAATTTCTTAATCATGAATAAACTATAGAGGAGATAGACTTATATACGAATATATATGGCATTATTGTTTATTTTCAATTTCGTCATTATCATTTATATACACTATTAAGGAGAAAAATCCGAATTCAAACCAATTAAACTCCGCATATATATATATATATATATATATATATATATATATATATATATATATATGATTTGAAGGCAATTACAATGCAAATAAAAGATAAAAACAAAAAGATGCTTTTTTTTGTCTTATCGATTTCAAAGTAAAAGATAAAGTTTACTTTGAAATCGATAAGACAAAAAAACATCTTTTTGTTTTTAGTTTTTATTTGTATTGTAATTGCCTTCAAATCATTAATATATTATAACATACTTAACAATGCTTCAAGCAAATTACCAATTACTTATATATATATATATATATATATGAGGGTAATTCCATGTTAAATCATCCAGGCCATATCACCCACCACTTTTAATTTTTCTGATATTTTGTCCAGGTGTGGATTATTATAAAGTTAGACAATCCCCAAAATTTGAGCTTCCGATTCCAAAAATTGGCGGAGTTATGTCGATTTTTAGCTCTCCAAATTTGAGGGGGGGTGAAAAATGGTGACTTTTTGTAATCTATTTTTGTCTGTAAAATAAGTTCTAGAGCTTCCCTACTCCTCAGCTCAATACCGACTTGGATTTACCAATAGAATAACTAAACGCCTAAAATGGTGACCAGAATCGTAACAGGTGTTCTATACTAATAACAACCGTTTAGTAAATGACTACAATAAATTTCCAACATTTGACATATGAGGTTTGCTTGGAAAGTGTCCGACCAATGTTGCCGTATCATACCAATCATAAGGGAACTTTGTAATCGAACTTAATGGACTTAAATTCCACCATCTTATGTCACCCCACCGAAAGGAAAAAATTACCACAAATCAGGGAATTTCAGTTTTGATATATTAATGAATAAAAGATATAATGCACCAGTTATTTTATTTAAAAACTTTAACATTTTTTCAGGTCAGTTAACTTTGAACCACGTATCTTTTAGAAACTGTTACGCCTCAAAGATACGTGCTTCAAAGTTAACTGAGCCTGTGTATTGTGTGACACGATCATACATAGCAAATATGCAGCAATTTTTGAAACTTTAATTTTGGCACGCGGAAATTATATGACTAAGAAATGTTTTGGAGATAATTCAGTGAGTGAAGCCCTGAAGGAACTTCCTCAAAACTTGTCTGGAAATCCGTTAAAAGCTATTTCCATTCTGGAATGATTTCAACAAGCAAAATACTCAGAAATATGAAACGCGTACAATCTACAATTGTTGATTGGCAGGCGAGGATTCAAAGGTTTGGAGATTCCATGGAGATTTCTGGAAAGCGTGCTGCTTATTCTTAACGTGGTGGTGGTGGTGGTGGTGTTGTTGTTGTTGTTGTTGTTGTTTCATTTTGCTTCTCTTTTTTTTTGGCAAAAACATCTTATCACCTATGTCTGTGTCCCCCCCACACACACACACACACACATTTTGCTCTACAGAATTGACATTTCTCAGAGTTAAAATCGTCGTTTAAAGAAGAGAGATTTCACTGTGGTCAAGATTAAGGAGAAATTGATGAGGCAGCTGATGCCGATCCCGAATTTTTGCTTTGTTTTTTTTTTTATATAGAATGGACGCAAAGATAAATGTTTAATGTTAAAAGTGGAAACACTTTGAAGGGGACTAAGGCTTCATTCCTATAGATAGGCTACTTTTCGTTAATATTAAATTTTCGAACATATACTTTACACTAAATAGAAAATGCCAGTCTAAGGTTTATTTAATCTATTTCCTATTTAGATGCAATCTGTTGCTATCAACTTTACATGTGTACAACAAAAGGGCTCTTTTGAAGTATTAACATCCCACATGTATCATTTCAATTAGTGCTCAACAAGGTAAGGTGGTTATTTTTTGCATTTCCATGTCAAATCATCTAGGACATGTTACCATCCATCTTCAATTTATCTGAAATTTTGTCCAGATGTGGACTATGTTATAGTTAGACAATACCCAAAATTTGAGCTTCCAATTCCAAAAATTGGAGGAGTTATGTCAATGTTTAGCTCTCCAAATTTGGGTGGGGGCCGCGAAAAATGTCGCCAACAAATTTGGAGAGCTAAAAATCGACATAACTTCGCCAATTCTCGGAATTTGAAGCATAAATTTTGGGGATTGTCTAATTTAACATAGTCCACACCTGTACAAAATTTCAGAAAAATTAAGGGGGTGGGTGACAATTTTACTTTTTTTCTGGATGATTTGACATGGAATTACCCATATATAAGAAATAGATTTGTCCAATTTCTAAGATGAGATATTTTTATAATTAATTTTGGGGGTTTGGCATGGTTTCTTTGTTTAATGGCATGTCAACTTTTGTGGGTTATTTAATGTCAATATAATTTAATGTAGAAGATCAGTAGTTGTCCTATTTAACCAATAGCTGGGGGTGGGGGGGTTTCCTATCTTTCACAAGGGTATTAGTCCGAAAGTGATCGTAGTAGTACGACTGGAATTCGAACTCGATTACTCCGATGTCAGAGTCCTGCACGTTAACCACTGCACCACGGGGTCTCTCATTCATTTTTTGTTTATTACTAATATGCATTGTGCTTTCTATCACAAAATTTTAGGAAGAAAAAATATTCGGTCGTTGTTAGAGGATAATCGGAATAAGATAACAGAGAGAGAGGGGAGAAAGAGAGGGAGAAGGAGGGTGAGAGAAAGAGAGGGGGGGGAGGGGAGAGAGAGAAAGAGAGAGGGGAGAAAGAGAGGGAAAGAGAGAGAAAGAGGAGGGAAAGAGAGAGAGAGAGAAGAGGGGGAGAGGGAGAGAGAGAAAGCGAGTGAAAGAGAGGGAGAAAGAGAGAGGGGAGAGAAAGAGAGAGGGGGAGAGAAAGAGGATAGAGATAGGGGAGAGAGAGAAAGCGAGAGAGAGGGAGAGAGAAAGAGAGGGGAGGGGGAGGAGGAAGGGAGAAAAGTGAACGTTGTGTGGGCACCAAGGCCATTGCACAAATAAAATCTGACGCACATGTTTACTTCATCCCTTTGTAAAGTGACTAAGTACAAGATAAATTAATCCCCGATAATCTTCCCGCTTCGCATATGTTCTGACATCAACTGATTATCTAATTTACCAAATCTCTGTGTATATGTAAAAAAAAAGCATTCTTCTAAAATACACACACACACACACAATATATATATATATATATATATATATATATATATATATATTATATATATATGTGTGTGTTTGAGATTGAGGAACGCGAGTATATAAACACAGATAGTTGAATTCAGTTGATATTTCGCCTCATTGCATGAAGATTTTTCGAAACAGTACTTGTGCATTCTGCTTTTATAGTGAAAAGGTAACTGGGTGAGGGGTAGGGAAGATATGATGTGTTTGTTGGTAGGACTTCATCGTGCATTTTGGTATTACCTTTTTATCAATGCAGTTCTGTAGGAAAGAACTCCTGTTCTTAATTGGGCTCCGATGAGGATGGTTGAAAAACAGAATGTACAAGTACTTATGTCAATAAAGTTTTGAAATAGCTTCATAAAATGAGGCGAAATATCAACTGAATTCAACTGTCTGCGTTGTTATATCCACACTTTCCTCTATTCTCAACCACATTTTGTTGGATTTATTCAAATCCTTCACTCCTCATATATATATATATATATATATATATATAGTTAAGGTAGCGTGGACATGGAGTCAATAGCACCTGGTTACTGTCAGTTTATCGCCTATGCGATCTTTAGATGGTCTGAAGATCGCATAGGTTCACATGTATGATAACATCAACTGCTTATCTAATTTACCAAATCTGTATATATATATATATATATATATATATATATATATATACATGTCGTTCTGTATTTAAAAAGTCTACTCACATGCACCTACCCTTTGAAATTTCGTTATCATCCAGACTCTGTTGCCAGAGTGTTTTTAATGGCTAATTGTGATAACACGTGTAGATGTTAGACACGTGCGTGCATGTGAGTGGCAGTGTGTGTTATTTTATTCTTTTTTTTTTTTTTTTTTTTCTTTTTTTTTTTTTTGTCGGCAAATACGATGCATGATCGGGATTTGAGGTTTGAAGAAAATAAGCGGCATTTATGATAAGTTATATTGAACTTAAATAAACATTTCACTCAACAAATGCACGTCACTTTATTTTCTGTCCCTTCTTTTCTGGCTTGTAAATCACCTTGAAAACTTTTTTTTTAATTTTCTAAAAGTTTTTTTTCAAGGGCATTTGCGCGGAGTGAAACGCAAACAGCCTCATTCAGGATTTGAACTCGAATTACCAATTCTGTTTCCAATGAGGATAACCGTTAGGCAACACGCCTCCTCAGTTACGATTTTTGTGGGCATTTTTAGGCTGCAAGGGGAGTACTTTCCAGTGGAGATCCCTTGTGTTCCTTAGTGTTAGGTAGAAATTCTTGTGTTCCTTAGTATAGAATCCTTGGTTGTTCCTCGGTGTTGGGCAGAATCCTTTGGTTTGTAGATCCTTTCGTCCTTGTCGAATACGTGCAAATGAGCGGCTTTCAAGATTGGCGATTAGATAGTTAACTAACCTCGTATTCGAGCGTGTTGATTAGCTGGCTTTAATCCATGCGCCCACGCAGAGTCTATAAGTTTAAGTGGTAGACTTCAACACACCTAATATCTTAAAATATTCCAACACCCTCTTCACGGAAGTAGCTGTGTGGCAAAAATGGACTCTTCCAACAAAGATCAAATAAATTCCAAGAAATTGTTTTGTATTATCAACTTGAACAGGTTTCATTCTTTTCTTACTGTTTACACACAACTGACAATCGGGATTTTATCGCTTCGTTTACAACCATCTTCAATGTAGATTAGATAAGATAAAGTTACACAGTGTACGACTCAACAATCATTAACATCGAGACATTACTCTACTTGTATATTTACCAACTCCTCCGCACGAACAGGATGTGACACAAGGTCAATTTGAATTCAGTTTTCTTTCTACAAGCGTTATGCCAATCTAAGCTCAGATTAGTTTATAAAATCTATAAGCTCCAGAATTGGAACCTCACCACTAGATCCAGTTTAACATCATAACCAGGAAACTGTAAATATGCTAAGAAGTTGCGCCATCAATTTTTTTCATCTATAGGGATTGGCCCCTATATTTTTACGGCATGTGAAATTGACCAAATTAAAATAATTAAGTTTTCTTAAATAAATTTTTACAATGGTATGTCATGAGTTTAGAATTAGGTAAACAAAAGAGAAACAAATAAATATTAGTTTAGAAATATTTTAACAATAGAAACAAATGTTTAAATTCATCCGATAATTTATGTCACCAGAATTCCACAGATACCAAAATCATTCGATATTGCATCATTGCAAATCACCTGATATTTGATGAATATTTTAGCTTAATGATCACAATAGACAATGACAAAAAGAAAATTATAAAAAAACCTTTTAGCTGAGAGACAGACAGTGGGAGCTTACGCTCTTCCCGACTCGACAGAGTTGGGTCGAATGCCCTCTAACTCGACAGTAGGAGTGAAAGTTCTCCCCCAACATCGACACAATGAGGAGAAGTCGCTGCCCGAAGACACAAAATCATATATCAGGTTGGTCTCGTGAATTCGTTTCCAATTTTCTCTCTCTCTCTCGCTCAACAACAACAAATTTCAATCACAAGTTTCAATCACAGACAAAACTTTTGCACAAATATAAACAATACATGTCACACTTGTCACACACAACTATGTACAGACACATACAGTCTGCAACACCTTCTGAAAGAACAATTGAATATACCAATTGTAAATTAATGTATATAAAGTTTGTTTCCTTTATAAATTTTGTCTTTTTCTTGTTTTTAATGGAAAATACATTTCCATAGTCCTTATACATATAAATTGTGGGGACCCATAACTCTTCAACTCCTCAACCACACACTTACCAAACAACAGGGTCCCTACACATCTCCTACACGTCCTCAAATCTTACACTCAAAAATTCCGTACAGACAAACGACAAAAAAAAAACGATAATTAGTTTATATACAGTTAGGACACCCTATGTCGTGTAATTATTAACAAGTATTACTACCATTGTTAATGAGATCGTTTCTCACTGGGTGGCTAACAAGACTAGCCTGATGCCAAACTAAGCTCAGCTAAGTAAATAATATCTTATATATAAATCAAACTTCAATATACATATTTACCGACCCCTCCGCACGAGTAGGATGTGACACAAGGTCATTTTAAGCGAAGTTTAACAGGTTTTGAATTCAGAGTTTTCCTTCTCCTAGACTGGTTGCCTAACCAATGTTAAAGAGCCCAATCTGTCCAACTATTTTACTCATAGCTAGATGGGGAGCAGTTGGATGCATACCTTTTCCAAGGGTAGTAGCACTATGTGAACTGCAGCTTCATCCAGGATTTGAACTCAGGTCGACGAGTTCATTTCCTACGACACCATTAAAACAATGCTCCTTTGATTCGTCATCAGTCAAGCTCCTTAACCACTCGGCCATCGTCATCTACTTATTTATATAGCCAAATACGGTTCTATCAACAGACACCAATTCCAATCTTATAAAATCCTTGTAGAATCGCAAAGACATATCATAAAACAAAGAATTAAAAAAAAGAATGAAGAAAACGGAATAATAGAAGAAATCCGCGAGTTGGATGCCCCCCCCCCAAAAAAAAAGAATGGCGAACTTCTTTCCTGGTTGCATCTGTCGTTTTATTTTTCTGCTATTTTATTTGAAACCTTCTGCGCATGTGCAAGTAATTTAATCCGATGAGAGGCGCGAGGCCTTCAACTTTGAGAGTGCAAAGCTTAAATACCCGTAAAAAAAGAAAAGGGTGGGGCGGTTAGGGGTGGAGAGAAAGACTGGAGTCAGAGAGAGAGGGGGAGAGGGAGAGAGAGAAAGAGAGAGAGATGAATATAATGCAACACACGAAACGAGAGTAAGACGAAAAAAAAAATGATGTTTCCTCCGTTGTTTTGTGACATCTGTGAATGAAAGGCGCACGTGTTCCTCGAAGTTGGGAGTACGACGACCTTCATGTCCAGAAAGATCTCTCTCTCTCTCTCTCTCTCTCTCTCTCTCTCTCTCTCTCTCTCTCTTTATTTATATATATATATATATATATATATATATGGGAGTAAATATGGAAATAAATCCGACAATATTAAGAAATTTGAAAATACAAGCGTCGATAAATAAATTCATCTCATTTTTGAACACTTGTTTTTTCAAATTTGAAACCTTCGTTTTTATAAAGTATTTAATTTTCTCCTGTTGGACCATAACAGCACTTATATATATATATATATATATCAATGTGTATGATTGGCCCTATTATACTTGAAGAAGTAGTAATAATCCAACGTACGGTGTTCTATATCTGTGATAGAACAGACGCATCCGACACACACAAACACGTAAACAAATAAATGACACGCGAATACAATTAATCAAACGCACCTATTTGACCATATTCATATCATTTTCATCATTTTCAAAACATTTTTCGATGCCAGATGATTGCTCCGCTTAAAAAATTAAGCATACGCAGCAAGAAACCAATGGTACAGATTTGTTCCCATGTAAATTAATATATATATATATAGAGAGAGAGAGAGAGAGAGAGAGAGAGAGACTGGTTACCTCTCCTAGACTGGTTACCTACCCAATATATATATATATATGTGTGTGTGTGTGTGGATGCGCGTGAGCTAGTAGTTAGAGTCGTGGAAAATGGACTCGTCGATTCGAGTTCAATTCCTAGACAAAGCTGTTGGCATTTCACATAGCGCTAATACCCTTGGGAAAGGTATGAATCCATATAATCTCCCTCCACCAATGGGTTAAATAGTAGGGCATTCAAAATTCCTGTGGTCGGTCGTTGATTGGGTTTGTGGCAACCCTTGATGCACCAATTCTTTCCTATCGACTGTGCCAAAAAGTGTGGATGGTCCAACTCAAGCCTTCACCACTATAAACAAATCACTGTGTAGATTTTCATTGTATGAGCACTCATACGTCGATCGATGGGAGAGTCCATCATAATATATATATATATATATATATATATATATATATATATAATTCAAAAGTATACATAGTTGCATTTTTTACCGGAAGTAGAACAGACAACATAGAATCAAAATTTGAATTATTCCTCAACAGAACTTCACAAAGGTAAGACACATATTTTATGCTCTCCAATATCTTATATAATAACTATATTAATTGAATGGTTCAATAAAAGAGTCCAGTAAAAATGAAGAAGGCTTTTCCATTTGGGACTTCTCTTGTTTTTCTTTTAAGAGAGAAAAAAAAAGATTCTTTTTGATTTATTACATTCATTTTTATTCCATTCATTCTTTCCATTAATTCTTAACTAAATAATTTAGAAGCATACACGAAGACATATATTACATATATATATATATATATATATATATATATATAATATATATATGTGTGTGTGTGTGTGTGTGTATGTGTGTGTGTGCGTGTGTTTATATATATATATATATATATATATATATATCCGTTTATTTGTGGTATATATATTTTGTTTGGGCTTAGTGTGAAGCATTAAAAATATTAGAAAGGCGGTTTTTAAAGTGTTAAGAAACCGAGTTTCTAATATGTTTAATGCTTCACACTAAAGCCCAAACAAAATATATATACCACAAATAAACGGATATATAAACACACATATATCAAGGAGAAGCATACGTGGATCCATTAACAACACACACACACACACACACACACACACACACATATATATTATATATATATATTGCGTATGTCTAAATAGTACTATATAAATATGGAAAGACACAGAATGGTGATATATAAGCGTCCGCCTGGAACTGATGCGTAGAACTTTTAAAAGCCCCAATAAACGTTTAAAACTTTTGCTCGTGTTCCTCTTTCGTGTTAGACACTCTTCTCGATATAATTACGATTAAGAAGACATGTACCATTTTAGGTAGATATTTTTAGTCCCAGCCTTTCAGTCTCTGTTTTTCTATGTCTACACAGTATCTCTTCTTTCTTGTTTTATCTTGACGTCGATAAGATATCGTCTTGATTATTTACTTGCTCCCTCCCTCCCTCCCTCCCTTACAATTTGACGCAAGGTCGTTTTTTTTTTTAGAGGAAACTCTCCCACGTATGAGTAAGTGGTACCAAAAATAACTTAGCTCCGTCAGCATCTCTCTTTAAGGCCTCCTCGGACATCAAACAATTAAACTGACCCTATCCTTTTTAGACAAGGGGATAGGCACTGCCTGGGAGTGGGGACGGTCTCCAGAAGCTGAGCTCTTTCTTTATTCTACTTGGTGACAATTCCGCCCTGTTACTGACTATATCCCCCTACAGAGGGGTAAGAAACTCGCCAAAAATGAAGGGTTCATGGATATGATACCAAACTGAATCTGATGGTAAGACTTCAGTTCTGGAACTCTGGGAAGTGTTGGGTGCCCCTTCATTGCCATAATTCCCAGATCCACTCTGACCCGGAGTGGTTTCACTTGTTAGGGTCCCATCTGAGTCTGATTGAAAATTATTTGTATTAAATAGGAATACTTGATGCCATATAAATATATATTATTTGTATTAAGAATATTTACTTGAAGCTATAATTGTTTACAAAGGACTATTATTATTATTATTATTATTATTATTATTATTATTATCATTTGCTTCTTTTGGGTTTTCACATCAGCATTAGCTGATGGTCTTTCACTGGAGTCTGAGTGACAGCAAGTCTCCTCATGTCTCCAGGACTCTTCTGAGTATTCTGGCAGATTGCCGCTGTGCAGTGTTCTGAATGGTTTCAATCCTTCCTCTGATTTCCAAACTTTCCAAATCATTTTCCAATCCTTTTGGGACTGTTCCAAGTGCACCAACTACAATTGGTATCACTTTCACTTTCATATTCCATAACTTTTTCAGTTCTCTGGCAAGGTCCAGATATTTGTCCATTTTTTCATTTTCCTTTAGCTTCACCCTGTGATCTGCTGGAACTGCCAAATCCACCAGTTGACAAGTTCTTTATTAACACTAGGTCTGGTCTTCTTGCTGGGATAAGGTGATCCGTTTTTATCTCAAAGTCCCAGAGAATTTTATGTGTTTTGTTCTCAAGAACAGATTCTGGTTTATGCATATACCATTTTGTTGTATGGTCAAAATTAATTTTTTTGCATAATTCCCAGTGGATCATCTTCCCAACCCAGTCGTGTCTGGTTTTGTACTCCCGTTGTGCTAGTTTGCTACATTCGCATAGTACATGGTTTACAGTCTATTATTATTATTATATTATTATTATATTATTATTATTAATTAATAATACTTAAAAACCATAAAACTGTCTGCAAACTATGATTATTATTAGATAGAAATGATTACTTGAAACAATATAATCATTAGTATTAGATAGGAATAATTGAAACCATACAACCGTGTGCAAATTATTTGTATTAAATAGGAATACCTGATATATAACCATGAGCAAATTATTTGTATGAGATAGGAACACTTGATATTATATAACTGTGCAAAAAAAGCTCTTTAGAAACTACACAAAAATGTAAATATAAATGTACAATAAGCGCAATTTCCAAACCTCTCAGTATAAAATAATCCTAGACAGGTTGATATGCCTTTAAAATCAAACAATTATGCGTTGACCATTGTCATGGGGTGAGGGTATAGATGTAGTGATTGCTTCAATTATAAGTACAAATGTCATCTATGTTGACATCTATAAAGGGCAATTTGTGTGTATGTATGTCTGCAGGAGACTATGAAAATAAAAACATTTAACGTCAAAGTAAATATATATACACATTCACTATCGCTAGATCTTGTTTTTTGAGCAAAAATAATGAAGGTTTGATTTATATTCGTGAAGATATTTTTTTTTAAATGAATTTAGATGATAACATTTAGATTTTTTTTTTTTTTTTTTGCATTTAATATTCTAAATAGTAGACATTGATTTTTTTTCTTTTCAGAGTGTCTGGATAAACGCAAGGTCTTTTTTACATAGGGATTTTAATGGGGCATCCTGCCAGGATCCAACTCACGATTCAATAATAATAGATCTGTGGGACTAACCTTTTTTTTACATCCCCTCTACCCAAGCGACGCCGGATAGCCGCTTCTAGTTTTTAATTAAGTCCTTCATATTATTTGCGTTGAAAAAAAGAACGTTGTCTACTGAGAGCGAAATCTTTCCCTTCTATGAGAAAATGTCACGTTTCTTTCTTTCTTAAATTCTTTTTGGCCCCTTAAAATGCTTTTCTTTTTCTTTCTTTCTTTTTTAAAATTCTTTCTTTCATTCTTTGTTTCTTCCTTCATTTGTGTTTGCATGTGCGCGTTCATATTTACCATATCTACCAAGTTTGAATCCAGAGTTTTCCGTCTCTTAGACTAGTTGCCTAACCAAGGTTAAATTGCCCAGTCTGCCCTGCTATTTATCTTATTTAGCTGGGGGTGGGAGCAAGTGGATGCATACCTTTCCCAATGGTACTAGCACTATGTAATGTATGACTACTATGAAATGTAGACAGCCTCGTCACGTGTCCCCTTTTTCCCCACTTTGGGTAACAAATACGAAAAATGTCCAACGGACGATATTATGATCTTTTTGATCTCGATTAAGAAAAGACATGTTTTTCATTTACACCGTCAATATCCGGTTGTTTGTTAGGGTTAGGGGTTAGTTTTATAATTTAAAAAAGATCTAAAAATCGTCTGTTAAAACAACCGGATATTGACGATGTAAATGAAAAACATGTCCTTTCTTAATCGAGATCAAAAAGGGGTGCTTAAA
Organism: Doryteuthis pealeii; assembly: GCA_023376005.1. Lineage (NCBI taxonomy): Eukaryota > Metazoa > Mollusca > Cephalopoda > Myopsida > Loliginidae > Doryteuthis > Doryteuthis pealeii. The sequence goes on along the minus strand of CM042163.1, from coordinate 89,708,715 downwards.
GGTCATATGGTCCCGTTCAACAACCGAAGACTCATTGAAGTTTTTATTCAAGATAATAGAGCGGCGGTGCAAATCCGGCGACGTGGGATGTGAAACTTGACCTGTCGATGTCGGTGGTCTCCTTTAAATTGGGATATCATTTCGTTGGGTCCCAAAGCAATTTAATGAATAACAATTAACACCTCGTTCTTCGAGGAGGGTAGCTATGTGCTCGTGCACAGATGGGACAAATACATCAATCTTTAAGATGACAACGTGAAAAGGTAGCATAGTAGGGCTGGTAATATATACACAATGTTTTATTTGTATAGTAATAAAAGTAAAGTAAAAGTAAAGTCGTCGGGGTGGCCTAAAGTTGGTATTAGCCAGACAGCGAGGGAGTCTATCCCCGTTTCACTAGTGCTAGACCAAGGAGATTGTTTTTTAGCATCTGAGGCTGAGCGACACACCTACCATCAGCTCCTCACTTTACCGCACAGATCCCTGTGCTACTCATACGCTGAGTTGGCTAGGACCGGTATCGAACTAGGAGGCTGCCAGCTGGAGTAATAAATACACAAATGATCGTAGGTTACGCTTCGGATATCCCTCGTACATGCTCGTACAATATACAATAACCAGTCTAATAATCATATCAGGATTACTAAACGTCTTTTAGTCTGGCACAAGGCCACTTTGCTTTTTTCTTTTTTTTCTTTTTTTTACAGCCTATCAATTCTTTTCGGTTCATCTAATGTTGAATCAGATCATCTTGATAAACAGAAACCCGGGTTGTTTACAGTACCTCCTGTTGCTTAAGTGGTCACCCATTTAAGTATTGAACAAGCTCATCGCTACTTAACTTCGATGAGCGGTAAACGGTTGGTTGGTTATTTTGTTTTTACGGCATATAAACCCTTTTCGGATCATTTAATGCCGTATCAAGTTATAAATTGTATTCGCTCATACATTTCTCACAAACAATATCAACTACCCCATCTATTCCATATTTTCCTTTGCTTGATTTGAAAAAGATTATATCATTAACTTGAATAATTTAATCTCTTTTGTTTAAGTTATATTTTATGAAACCAGAATTTTTAGCTATTAAATAACAAAAAAGGTTTTGCGTCTTATCTGTTATTAGTTTATTTACTGCTAAATAAACAACCACAGTGAACATCTTCTGAGTCTGCTAATTCCATAATTTATGCAATTGGCAGAATGTAAACATCAATATTATAGCTTCATAGAATATGCCTTTAAAAAGCTAGGTTAAAATATTTAAATTGGTGGTATTTTCCAAGCCATGCAGAGGAAAATATTATAGATTTCAATACAAAGGAATATTTTACAAAGCCATAATTTTCAGCTAATAAAAATATGTTGCATCTTATCTGTTATTAGTTTATTTACTGCTAAATAGAAAACGTAAGTGAACATTCTCTAATTGTGCTAATGCCCTATTATTTTTGCAAAGGGAAGGGATAAACTATTAAACCAAAGACAGATCTAAAGAAGACAGAAAGACAATAAAAAGGGAAGAGAATAACTGTAAGTTTTCATGTTGAAAGATTTTATGTAGAAAAGAGGATAATTCTGTTGAATATTATCATCATCATTATCATGTCGTGCAGGCAGCACGGATATCCATGACAATCTCTCGCCAACCTTCCCTATCATTCATCGCCCCAGGGAGTTCTTCCTCGCTGCAGCCAGCATCTTTACATAGCTGGTCAATGTAGGTCCTTGCTGGGCGGCCCACACTGGCATGTCCATGTCTTGGCTTCCACAGGAGAACATCACTTATGAGTTCGTCCTTGCTTCTCCATCAGTGCCCTGCATGCCTAGTCCGTCTCACTCGGATGGTCTGTGAGATAGGGGGCAGGTGACCATACAGCTGCTCCCTTGTGGGATGCTGTTTATGATCCAATATAAAAGGAATATTTTACGAAACCAGAATTTTCAACTATTAAAGAAAAATATGTTGCGCCTTATTTGTTATTAGTTTATTTACTGCTAAATAAACAACCACAGGGAAAATTCTCTAAGTCTGCTAATTCCATAATTTATGCAAGCGGTATTATGTGGAGAAAATTTAAAATACAAACACAGGATGTTATGATGGATACTCGAGTATTTCGGTTTTACAGTAGAAACCTTCTTCAGGACAAAGGATTTCTGTGGATAAAAGATGAAGGATGTTTAGTATACATTGAATTAGAAAAATGTGTGTAAAAGGGTTATTTACCGTTAGTTGCGTGGCGTTTGTGGTTGAAAGTTGATGAGGTGATTATTCCATGCGAAAGTGAAACTCAATGATCAGAATACGCGAAAAGCCGAACGTGAAGTGGCAAAATGTAAACATCAATAGCTGAAGTTTATTTAGTTCTAAAAATATAACCGTAAGAAAATTGACTTGTACAAGAGTTTTTAGGGCGAGTCCATTTTTATGATCAATTTAAGGTGAAAGCAATCGAGACGATATCAGTGCAAAGACATAAACGAATTGCCTATCAGTTGACTGATAGAGTTTGACAGAATTATTAGAAACTTCAACACTCTGTAATCATCAACAAGAATTTTACAAGGAACCTCGGCTTTCCAGTTTTACAGTCTCCTGCTGTGACCTCCCCCCCTCCCCAACAAGTAGAACATCCGCTTGTTAAGAAACATCATAAACCTGGTCAGTACTTCGATGGATGCCCCCTTGGAAAGACCAGGGACGTCAGATTGAGTAAAGCGAAGTAAATAAAGAAACAACCATATTAACTCGTGAATTATGTGGAGCTAAAATTTTGGGAGTGAGTTCGATCCTTGTCAATTGCTCATTCACCTCTATAAAACATTGGCATAAATCATAACATATATTTTCTCCCATTATAATTCTATTATAAACAATTCTGTCAAATTACTTATTACGATATTTTTTTTAGGGGAGAGCACTTTATAGTGGAGATCCCTTGTGTTCCTTAGTGTTAGGTAGAATCCTTTGTTGCTGATCCGTCTGTCCGTGTCGAATACTAGCAACTAGGGGGCTTTCAAGATATCTTCTTGCATTGTTATTGCAGTACTTGGATCCCATTGGTCAAAAAAAGTCGGCCAATAAAAAAAACCTCTTTAAAGAGGTTTGTATACTTTTAAGTAGACTTTTTATATGATTGCACTTTTAAGAGAGGTGAGATGAAGAAGAAGAAATCCGAATTATACGATGTTAATACTTTCATAATATTTTCCTCTTCTGTTGAAGTCTAAAACAATTGAATTGATTCTCGTTTTTAGGAATTCACACGTCGAAAAGGGAAATTTGAACGGACTGATCTTTGTCAAAACTCGAAAATTGATTGGAAAATGTTGGGGGAAAAAGAATGACGGAATTTTCTAACAAAAGATATGAACGCATTGGAATAAAAACGAATTCAATCCGTTAGATAAACATATTAATAGATTGGAATATATATATATATATATATATATATATATATATATATATAGATAGATAGATAGATAGATAGGAACAGTCTGATATAGAAATGTAGATAGATATTCACAGACTGAGATAGATAGATAGATATGAACAAACCTATATTGATAGAGAGATACAGAGATAGATAGATATGAACAGTCTGATATAGAAATATAGATAATAATTCACAGACTGAGATAGATAGATAGATAGATAGATCATCAACATTAGATATGACGTCATCATATGTACTTTTAAGTCAATTAACTTTTCAGCCCACCCTCGTAGTTGGAATCTGAATAGATTGATTTAACAGTGACCCCTAATAAATGACCCGACAGCAAAACACAAACTGGGCAAGATGTTAATTTATGACCGACGGTTAATTACCTTCCAGGAGTGGGGGGGGGGTACACCGAGGATCACAGGACAATAAAAACAAATCCGTTTTCAACTGCCTTAAGAATAATAAAGAATTCATCATTCGACATCTGATGATTCGAATGGCTAGACATTTACTCTACGCTTCCTGAAATAGGCTATAAAGTTAAAAATCTGAATCTTCTGTTATATTCTTTACTTATATAATTTTGCTCTGTGACTCTGACAAGAAGAGCACACATTGAGCTCTGAAAACTACAACACTTTTTTTAAAAACTTCTATGTCGTAAGGAAGATTTCTTCTCCGGATATTTGGATTATATATATATATATATATATATATATATATATATATATATATATATATATATATATATATAAAACAAATTTTCGGTACAGCTGAATTTATATAGGATTTTAAAAAATAGTAACATACTTTATTGATCAGCAAATTTTCGAAAGAGAAAAGAGAAAATGGAAACTTAAAGGCCCTTTCGACCGGTGCTTTGTCAATAGTAACGACCAGTAGATCGTTTAAAAGTCACAATGTACATCAAATGGGTAAAAGAGAGATTCAATCAAACGAAATGGTGGGGTAATATGAAGGCAGATAGGGGGAGAAAATATTATATATTGGTAAATACCTTCAAGTAATTCCCACCTCAGCAATAACATCCCCAGCAAAAAATTACCAGGGAGTGCTTAGGATGTCTTTGTCTACACAAGAATGTGCAGTAAAAAAAAATGGAGATTGCCTCGAGGACATTGAGATGGTGACTTGTCCTCGCCTTGTGTAGAATAGGAAATTGCTGATCGCTGTAGTTTGTTTTACAACTATTTGTACTACTTTCGAAAATTTGCTGATCAATTAAGTATGTTACTATTTTTTAAAATCATTATATATATATATATATATATATATATATATATATATATATATATATATATATATGGGAATAAAATGATGAAATTAATCCAACAGTATGTGGAGAAAATATAGAACAAACACGGGATGATATAATGGATAGAGAATTTATGAGTCGTCGTGTCGATGTTCGAACATTTTAGTTTCTAAAGAAAACCATCTTCAAGACAATGAAATTATCTTGTCCTGAAGAAGGTCTCCTTTATAAACCGAAATGTTCGAACATCGACACTTTTTAAAATCCCATGTTTTTTCTACATTTTCTCCACACACACACACACACACACACACACATATATATATATATATATATATATATATATATATATATATATATATATATAAAAGGAGTAGAGTTATTTTGGGACTGTTAGATATTTACATTTTTGGTGAGATAGTTCCCTTTCTCGAAATTGGTATTTGCCCTTGGGAGAATTGTAGCAACAAATTTTGGCAACGCCTTGTCTACCGAATCTCTAAAGTGAAACCATTACGAAATGTCATGTCAGAAGAGAAATCTTTGTGAACTCGATCAAAAGAAATATCACCGCCATATTTATTGTGGTGTGATAAGAACACCCCTCACTGACATAATGGACTAGTCTGAAAAGACTATATATAGTATATATATTTTGAATATAAATTTTAAAATACTTATAGTTAACTTCTAATATTTGTCTCCTGCGTTTATTCAGTACTTACTGTCGGACTACGAAAGGAAACTCAATAGTTTCCATCTCCGATGTCTACGACGTATTCTACACATCCGCTGGCAGAATAAAGTGCCCAACACAGTCGTGCTGGATTGCGCCGACGTGAACATCATATTCTCCATTCTCTGTGAGAGGCGCCTTCGCTGGCTTAGACGCGTCAGGAGAATGGAAAATGGCCGCATCCCAAAAGATCTTTTGTACGGTGAATTAGTAAAAGGCTCCCGATCAGTTGGTAGACCACGCCTACAATTTAAAGATGTCTGCAGGAGAGTCATGAGGATATGCCATATTAATACAAACACGTGGGGGGAGGTAGATGCAAAAAATAGAGTGGCCTGGCGCCTTAACGCTAAGCGAGGCACGGAAAGGGGTGAGACTGAGAGGAGAGTAGCCTCGACATCAAAGTGAGACAGAAAGAGGGAGAAAAGACAGCAACCCCAGAAAGCATATGAGTTTGTGTGTATTCAGTGCACCAAAGACTGTCACTCAAGAATTGGTCTGCACATATGCAGATATTTTTGGACACTACGCCATCGTCCTTAGTAGACGGAAAGGTGTCAACAACAATATAATACATTGGAATCTCATCCTCGTCACCAATTCTGTAGAGGAAACCATTCAAGACGAACAAGACAATTGAGACTGCTGGAGCAGCAAGGACGAATTCATGAGTGACATTCTTCTGTGGACAACTATACACACCAGTGTAGGCCAACCAGTAGAAACCTACATCAATCAGGTCTGAGTGGATTTTGGATGTTGTAATGTCAACGCCGTGATGAAGGCAACCCTTTACCAAAATCAAAACTGGAGAAGGAACCTCCAGTATCAAACCTCTTTCTAAATTGTAAGCATCCATTGATGGGAAAAGTCTAAGGGAAATTACTCTGAACATAAAACATGCAGTTTACATAGTTACCAGTTATTTTGATATGCTTGTCAATCGACTGTAACTATTTAGACCCAGAGTGTGGTATGTCGTACAAGCGTATAGCAGTCTAATCAAAACGACATACAGATGTCTTACTAACTTATCATGTTACGCATCTTGTATATTTTTCACAAGTTGAATTGGTTATTAATCGGGGTGTTTTAGTTGTAATTTTGGTGGTAAAGATGGCTGTCATGTGTCTAGATATGGCAGTCAATATATATATATATATATATATATATATATATATATATATATATATATATAAGAGAGAGGGGGAAGAGAAAGGAGAATAGAAGAAGAAAGGAGAAAAGTTTTACACCTCTCTTTATATTTTTTTATGTAGTGTTCAATATCTAAAAAAATGAATTATATATATATATATATATATAT
>CM042163.1:89674427-89691927 GCA_023376005.1 Doryteuthis pealeii | reverse complement strand
TATTCTCCCAAATATACTGTCGGCTGAAAATAGCTAGATTTGTTTATATATATATATATTATATATATATATATATATATATATATATACAATAAAAAAGAAGGTCCGCAAAATAGATTATGTTTTTACATTTGCGACACGTGTTTCAGATCTTCTTCAGGCATTGATTAATCATATCATTAATCATATCATTAATCAATGTCTGAAGAAGAAATCAGAAGATCTGAAACACGTGTCGCAAATGTAAGATAAAAATGAAAAAAAATTTCTAAAAACATAATTCATTTTGCGGACCTTTTTTTTGATAAAATATTTAATTTTCTCCCGGTGGACCCATAACAACACTCATATATATATATATATATATATATATGTGTGTGTGTGTGTGGTGTGTGTGTGTGTGTGTGTTGTTAAACTCAACTGACAATTCTTGTCGGACGAGTTTTTGTTCGATCCTTTCTAACTATCTGGCCATCTTTTTAATATCCGGGTGGAATTGGTGTAGCAATCCACTAAAGGTTTTTCCACGAGTGCTTTCTGCATGTTCTTGTGCCATCATCAGGTGTGGAACTGGTGGAATGTTTCTGTTGTCTCGCTATTAAAACAAGCAGTAAGAAAGGATCGAACAAAAACTCGTCCGACGAGAATTGTCAGTCGAGTTTAACAAAACATGGTTAAAAGAAAAAATGCTGCCAAAATATACTTATCTCTCTCTCTCTCTCTCTCTCTCTCTCTCTCTCTCTCTATACATAATATATATATATATATATATATATATAAAGAGAGACAGCGAATGAGTGAGAGAGAGACATGGGGACAATTAGACAGACAGACAGGTAGATAGACTGAGATAGTGAGAGAAAGAGAAAGAGGGGGCCTTCGAGAAATGAAGAGAGAAAGATGGAGAGAGGAAAGGAAGATAGCCAGAGAGGGGGGGAGAGGAGGGAAATCAGCGCCAATTCTCGATATTTTTACATCGGCAATTTTTATGTGAAACACAGCATTGTGAAAGTGCATAACCCTCTACACTCATCAGCTTTTTTTTTGTCACCTGAACTGAAAATTAATCTCAACTGTAATCTCTGAGTACTCGAAGACATTAAAAGATTTAACACCTTATCGAAAGAGGGGTTTCACATATGCTTTGACCAATGGAAATCTCACTGGAATAATTGTTAAATACCACGGAGAAAATTTTTGAGAAAATTCATGGCTCATTCATTGTTTATTTCTGTCTGATCAATATAGCTTTAGTCTCGATCAAGTATCAAGATTGAAGCTGTATTTACCAAGATAGAAATGAATAATGAATGGAACGTTAATTTTTTCAGAATATAAGGTGTGTCATAAAAGTGCTGAGTTTGAAACTGTATTTACAAAGATAGAAATGAACAATGAATGGAACTTTTTTTTTCAGAATACAAGGTGTGTCAAAAAGTACAAAAAATCTTGTCAATTTTTTAATACATCTTGTATATATTCTTCAAATGCTGCTACTGCATTTCACAAAGTTTTCCTGAAGAACATCTACCTTGAACACCGAAACCATGATAGAGAGAAAACCTTTTTTCTACAACTATATATATATATATGTGTGTGTGTGTGTGTATGTGTGTGTGTGTGTGTGTATGTGTGTGTGTGTGTGTGTGTGTGTGTATACATACATGTATATATTCTCTCTTATTTTGCTACTAATCTCAGTCTTTGTCTTTCTCTCTTTCTCACTGTGGATTTAAGATAAGAATGTATCTTTACCTTGTAAATTCCATAGAAGAATTAAAGGTAATTAAATAAGAGAGAATTCTTTGGAATTTTTTCGGGACTTAAGCGACAACGAGAAAATACTTTCTGTGGACTCGTTTATTTTTTCACATTTAAATTCTATTTAATGTTCGAATGTAAATTAAATTATTGAGATTTTTTAGATATTTCACGTTTGAGTCAGAAAATGAGAAAAAAAGACACACGTAACACTAACCAATTTCAAACTTTTTAAATATACACGTACCCAGCATTAAACTTACACACAGAAACAGATACACATACACACACACTCACATACACACACATACATAAACACACGCACACATACATAAATACACACATACGTATACACATATACAAACATATACACACAGAGTCAAAAAGCAAAGATGTTTTTTTTTTCTAATGCACAAACATTAACTCAGGGATAAAAATGTGTATATAGACAGACAATATTATTCGTTATAACTCGATATAACCCTACAAACAAACAAACTTTCAATCATGGATAAAAACTGAAAGTTTGTCTTTATCTTTAAATATATCAACAACTATTTTTTTTAAAAAGCAAGAAAAACAGACGATAAATTTGAAGAAAAATTTTCAGTAGAAAAATATTCGTAACCTGAATCTGTTGGACGAGGGCATTCCTTCCACAATCGTCATTTCCATGTCGGATATTTAAGAGCTGACAAGTCGACCAAATTCCCGGAGAAAGAACTCAACAAACATTTAAAAAAAAAACCCTCTTCTACGACTGGTAAGAAGAAAGAAGAAAGCCGAAAAGAAATGGCTGACTATATTGTCTGTTGTTGTTGTTGTTGTTGTTGGGGGCTTGTGTTCCACACTTTAAAAAAAAAACTCCTTTCTCCTCCTCCCCTCCTCCCTTATTTTAAATATACTTACTTTCTTTTCTTCCTTTCATTCCTTCCCTTCCATTTATTCTTATTCTTATTTTTATTTATCTTTGATTCGTTTTCTTTTTCTTACCCTTTACACACTATTTTTTTTTCACCCCTGGGGGAAAGAGAAGTTGAGTGGGGTGTGAGTTGTGGAATGAAGGGGGCACACGCATTATCTGGGTGACGAAAGATATTGAAGTTTTCTGGCATTGAGAAGAAGGAAAAAAAGATTTTTGTGGAGAAACTAGGGGTTGGTTGAGAAATAAGTAAAAAGTAAAAAGAAAGAAGAAAAGAAAAAAAGATGTCGGTAGACGTTGGAAAAAAAGAAAAGGATAAGAATGGCGAAATGGAAAGAAATGAATGGATTGAGTCGATCTCACGGAAGAGGAAGAAGAAAGAAAGAAATAGAAAGGAGAGACAAAAAGAAAGAAAATGAAATAAGTAGGGATAATTATATCAAAGGAAAGAAAATGTGATTAGAAATTCGGGTGAAAAAAGAAAGTTTTTAAAAATCCGGGCAAGAGGTTCGAGTCTTGATAAAAGGACAACATTTTAAATGCTGTAAATTTAAGTTGGCAGATTTTTCCCTCGTAGATGATAAATTGGCGCAACATAATCTTCCTGTCGTCGTTTTGCAGTGTAATGAAACTTAATTTACTAAGTTAAAGAGATAGAGAGAAATAGAAAGCGAGAGAGAGAAAGAGAGAGAGAGAGGGGAGAGAGAGAAGTATTGTTGTTTTGGAGAGGAAGACAAACATCGATGAATTTTAAGATAATAAATAATTGTTAAAAGAGGAGAAATACTTATATATATATATATATATATATATATATATATATATATATATGTGTGTGTGTGTGTGTGTGTGTGTGTGTGTGTGTGTGTGTGGAGAAAGTAGACAAACACGGGATGTTATGGAAATTGGATGTTTACTGTCGACGGTGCAACGTTTCGGCCATTTAGACCATCATCAGGACCAAAAGCCCAGTTCTAGCTTCCATATTGTCGGATTAACCTCCTCACATTTCTCCCATATATATATATATATATATATATATATATATATGTGTGTGTGTGTGTATGTGTGTGTGTGTGTGTGTGTGTGTGTGTGTGTGTGTGTGAATAGACTGACATAGATAGATAGAGAGATAGATAGATAGATAGATATGAACAGAGTGAAAGAGAAAGGGTAGGGGAAAGAGATTAACAGGATGAGATAGATAGATAGATAGATAGATAGATATGAAGATAGATAGATAGATAGATAGATAGATAGATAGATAGATAGATAGAACGACTGAGATAGATAGATAGATAGATAGATAGATAGATAGATAGATAGATAGATAGATAGATAGATATGAACAGAGAGAGATAGGAAGGGACAGAAAGAAAATAAAGAGATGAATAAAAGAGAAATAGAAATAGAAAAGAAAACTAAATGTGTGGGGGGGGGGTATAGTTATCCGAATGTATGGAACCAATAAAACTGTAGACATTTTACAGACAAGGGTTCAAATTCTCAGCTTGCCTTCTTTTCTTTCTTTTCCTTCTCACCTCATGACGTACACATAAATTAAATACAAACATAAAATACCTGAATACTTGGATGAAAATACAAAAAGGTATGTAGTCACGACGTTAGATAATATTAACAACATGTTATTATTATTATTAGTAGTAGTTTTTCACACCAGCTATTATTATTATTATTATTATTATTATTATTATTATTATTATTTTAACTCCTTTTGAGATGTTCACATCAGCGTTAGCTGATGGTATTTCACTGGAGTCTCCTGACAAGTCTCCTCAGATCTCCAGGACTCTTCTGAGTATTCTGGCAGATTGCAGCAGTGCAGTGTTCTGAATGGTTTCAATCCTTCCTCTGATTTCCAAACTTTCCAAACCCTTTTCTAATCCTTTTGGGACTGTTCCAAGTGCACCAACTACAATTGGTATCAACTTCAATTTCATATTCCATAATTTTTTTTAGTTCTCTGGCAAGGTCCAGATATTTGTCTATTTTTTCATTTTCCTTTAGCTTCACCCTGTGATCTGCTGGCACTGCAAGATCCACCAGTTGACAAGTTCTTTCTTTTTTGTTTATCAACACTAGGTCTGGTCTTCTTGCTGTGATAAGGTGATCCGTTTTTATTTCAAAGTCCCAGAGAATTTTATGCGTTCTCAAGAACAGATTCTGGTTTATGCATATACCATTTTTTGCATGGTCAAAATTTAATTTTTTGCATAATTCCCAGTGGATCACTTTCCCAACCCAGTCGTGTCTAGATTTGTATTCTCGTTGTGCTAGTTTGCTACATTTGCAGAGTATATGGTTTACAGTCTCATCTCTATTCCCACAAAGTCTACATTTACTATTTTGTTGGGTCCTATCGATTTTCGCTTTGATGTAATTTGTCCTTATGGCATTATTTTGTGCAGCAATTAAAAGTGATTCCATTTCTCTTTTGAGGTTTCCTTTCTTAACCATGTCCAAGTCTTTTCATGGGTAACCTCTTCAATTTGTCGTTTGAAGCGTCCATATAATTGTTTTTCTTCCCATTTTTGTTTTCTAGTCTTTGTTGTTTTTCTGATTGTCCATCAGTCGCCTCTACTATTGTTGGCCGCCATAAGTAGTTTGTCTTTGCTCTTTCTTGTGTAATCTTCAAGTTGTTGGATTATTGTTTCTACGCAGTCCTCTATGTTGGCAAGACCTCTTCCCCCTTCCTTTCTTGACACATATAATCTATCTCTATCATCTCTAGGGTGGAGAGCCTTGTGCATTGTCATTAATTTTCTCGTCCTTTGGTCTATTATTATTATTATTATTTTAACTCCTTTTGAGTTTTTCACATCAGCGTTAGCTGATGGTATTTCACTGGAGTCTGAGTGACATGTTTCCTCAGATCTCCAGGACTCTTCTGAGTATTCTAGCCGATTACAGCAATGCAGTAGTCTGGATGGTCTCAATTCTTCCTCTGATTTCCAGGTCCTTCAGTCTTTTTTCCAAGTTTGTTGGGACCGTCCAAGTGCACCAACAACAATTGGTATCACTTTTACCCTCATATTAAGGGAAGCAGTACTGGTTCGAATTAATCGTTCCGTTCTATGGATCAATACTCATAGTAAAGTGATCCCATTCAATCTCACTATATACATAGCATCATCACCTCTGAATGAAAGCTGTATCTTTGTTATGGTTAGTGTTGATTCATTCCGCTTGTTAACCCCCCCCCATCACACCCGCCCATCTTTTGTGTCCAACTTTGTCAGATATTCACTTTTGATCGCCCATCAAGATTTGTTTTAGAAACGGAATATTTTCGGTTGCGTTTAAGTAGCGAGGAGACACATATGGAAATAGAGTTCATAAGTTGTTGGGGTTTTTGGGGGTTTTATGTGTTTTTGTTTTGTTTTGTTTTTTTTTTTGGGGGGGTCTTTTTTTTTTCCTTTTTTTTTTTCTCTCGTTCTTTTGTTTTTGTTTTTGTTTTATTTCTCTGAACTTGTAGTATCGTCCATAAATAAGTATAGCACTGAAAAAATATCTATAAAAAGTTCATTTTATTCTTCTAAACCAAAGATACGAGGATTTTATTATTTTTAGTGGAACTAAATATAGGAATATGCAGCAGTCCAAAAATAAGCACACACACACATACATACACACACACACACATATATATATATATATATATATGTGTGTGTGTGTGTGTGTGTGTGTGTGTGTGTGTGTGAGAAAGGTAGACAAACACGGGATGTTATGGAAACTGGATGTTTATTGTCGACGATGCAACGTTTCGGTCTATAAGACCATCTCCAGGACTTGGATATAGTTCTTGCTTCATTGATGGACATTCTCAAAATGCTGAAACAGAAGGTTGTCAGTAGGGGGAGAGGAGGTTGGGGGTGGTTAGTGTATTTCCTTCTCCCTAGATAGGGAGTCAGAATGGTGGATGGTGGTACTATAGCAAGAACTATATCCAAGTCCTGAAGATGGTCTAATAGACCGAAACGTTGCATCGTCGACAATAAACATCTAGTTTCCATAACATCCCGTGTTTGTCTACCTTTCTCCACGTACTGTCGGATGAACCTCCTCACATTTCTCCCATATATATATATATATATATATATATATATATATATATATATATATATATATCAGAAAAGAATAACAGTGAAGATTTTTAGCATTAAAGACTATTTCAGGTAACCTAGAGGAATTATCTAGGCGTTCCCATCATCAGAGGCAAAAATGCATGATTTTTTCATCTGATGACGGGAATGGTTAAACAATTCCTCTAACTTCCCTGAAATAGTCTATAATGCTAAAAATTTAAATCTTCTCTGTTATTCTTACCTGATATAATTTTGCTCTGTGACTCTGACAATAAGAGCACACATTGAGCTCTGCAAATTACGATATTTGAAAATTACTACGTCGTAAGGAAGATATCTTCACCTGATCTTTGGATTATATATATATATATATATATATATATATATATATATATATATATATATATATATAATGCCTCCGCACGAGTAGGATGTGGCATAGGGTCGATTTCTTAAGCGGGGTTTAACAGGTTTGAATTCAGAGTTTTTCCTCTCCTAGACTGGTTATCTAGACAAGATTAAAGAGCCCAGTCTGACCTACTATTTGTGTATAGATGGAGCGAGAGTTATTGGATTCATATATTTTCCCAAGTATATTAGTGTTATTTTAAATGCAAACAGTCTAGTCCAGATTTGAATTAGCTACACGAAACCATATAATTGGGTATGAGTTATTAGTATTAGATAGGAATACTTGAAACCATGCAACAGTGTGCAAAGAAAAAAACTCTTAGGAAACAAAAAGGTTAATATAAACATACTATGTACGTGATTTTTTTTTATCCTCGAGGCATAAAATAACCCCAGATGGGTCGACATGCTATTAAAATCAATCAAGATAAAGATCAAGAATGATTATTTAAAACTGAACCTCCTAATGCCATCAAATAACAAAAATCGAAAGAATTTTTCGACCAAGTCGATTAAATATTTTCGGGGGGAAAAAACAAAATGGCATAATTTTACATAAATTACCTGTTCTCTCTTTCTATATTCCTTCTTAATCCCCCCTCTCTCTCTCTCTCTCTCTCTCTCTCTCTCTCTCTCTCTCTCTCTCTCTCTCTCTCTCTCTTCTTTTCTTTCTTTCTTTCTTTCTTCCTTATTCCCCTGACTCTCTCTTCCTTCTTCTTTACTCTCTCTCTCTCTCTCTTTCACTTTCTTCTCTCTCTCTATTACTTCTTAATTTCTCTTTCTCTACCTTCTTTATTTTTGTCTCTCTCTTTCTTTTTTATTTCGTTCTCTCTCTCTCTATATATATATATATATATATATATATATATATATATATATATATAGATATATCTTCCTTCTTCATTCACACACTCTCTCTTTCTTCCTTCCTTTCTTTATTCCTCTCTTTCTTCTCTCTCTCTCTCTCTCTCTCTCTCTCTCTCTCTCTCACACTCTGTCTCTGTCTCTGTCTCTCTCTCTCTCTCTCTCTCTATATATATATATATATATATATATATATATATATGAATGACATAAGACGGCCGTGAGTACGTGCTTGCGTAATAATCCTTAGCTATAAATCTCCGAAAAGAAAAATCACCGTTTTGTTCCGTCCGAATGTCAGAAACACTAAAAATCTGAAACGAGTGAAAAAGGAAAAAAAATGAAGGGAAAAAAAGAAAAGAAAATCCTGTGTGAAATAAATCCCTTAAGAAACAACATCTCTGACGTCTCTAAATATAGTGTGTGTCTATGTGAATATTGTTATAAATAAACAGGCACACACGCACACGCACACGCACGCACACACACACACACGTACGCACAAGCACACACACACACAGGTATACATATTTAAGGAGAGAGGGATTGAGTGAATCCGACAAGATATGATTGAAAATAGAGGAATAAGTGGATATAACAGTACAAGTAAATTGTTGTGTTTTTATATCCACTTTTTCCTTTATTTTCAACCACACACACACACACACACACACACACACATATATATATATATGTATATGTATATATACATATATATAAGTAAAGTTGGCGGAGTGGGTTATTGACGGTATTCGCTGGACGGAGGGAGCCTATCCCTTTTCGGTAGCGTTAGACCAGGGAGACTGTTTTTGCGTCTGTGGAACACCCCATCTACCATCAGCTCCCTATTTTATAGCACAGTTGTGCTACTTATGCGCTGAGTTCCTGAGGTTCAGAATCTTGTGGTCACTAGGCGAATGTTCTACTGACAGATAAACAGGTCCTTATATATATATATATATATATATATATATATTATATATATATATAGTCATCAACACACTGTATTGTTTTGACGTATCACATCTTTTTAGTGCGGCTAGACTTTGCAGGCTGCTTCAAGGGATAAAAACTCGACAAATTTTTCATCAGTCGTAACCTCTAACCACCTGATGACTGGGCTCAACACGAACCACAGCGGAAGGTAATTTTTACTGATGAATAAATACATATGTAAAGTCTGTTTAGGAGAGCTCTATTTGTCATAAGGAAAGCCTTGCAATATATATATATATATATATATATATATATATATATATATATATATATATTCAAAAACCGGAATAAACTAAATAGAAGAAATGAAATCATATTCAAATGCAAACATGCTAATAACTTATATAATAAAACTTTTAAAAACATAAGAACATTTACGTACTCAGAAGTACACGTACAAGACCCTGACAATCGGAACATAAAATACATGAAATTATAACATCCACATTCACAAGTAAAAATTGTTAAAACTACGATGTCATAAATATTACCAAACGTGAGTGTGTGCGTACTCGTGAACTGGCCAATTTAACAAACGCAGAAGGAGGAATGTTAAAGAAAGTGAAATCAAAACTCAGTGAAACGGAAAGATCATACCGGGTATGAGGTCTTCGAATCTTTTAAAGATCAGACTGATGAGACGAAGAAATGTCGAAATAAATTTATATCTACACAAGGTATTTATTTATTCTTTCATTTATAATACTCCGTATATATAAAAATATATACGCAAATTTTTGTATGTACGTTTAAGTTATAAATTTGGGTTGAATCCTACCAAGGATACATTTGATATCATTCACCTATATATATATATATATATATATATATATATATAAGAAAATTTGAAAAAACAAGTGTTCCGAAAATAGGATGTATTTATTATCGATGTTTAAACATTTCGGTTTCATTAAACCTTCATCAGGATGTATCTTGGGGTGAAGAAAATATATATATATATATATATATATATATATATATAGTCATCCACAGACACCGTGTTTAACGTTTACGTTTATAAGTGTGGCTAGACTTAACAGCTACTTCTAGTTGAGAGCTAAACCTGATTGACTTTTCACTCGGCCGTCCGTAGGTGTCAGTAAGAAGTGAACATTTTAACTGATAAATACAGACATTGGTAGATGTATGTTACGATCACCTAGTTAACTCGAGTCTCTCTCTCTCTCTCTCTCTATATATATATATATATATATATATATATATATATATATATATATATGGCGCATTTATCATTGACAAGTTGATTTACCGAGCTTAGTGTGTGGCGTGGCCTAGGGGTAGAGTACCTAGCTCTTCGTTCTGAGTTCTCCGTTGGGAGTAGATCGAGGTAAACACTGCTGATGAGACCTAATTATGTCGAAACAGCTGTCCAGTGTTCCTCACTTTGTTTGTCGTGAGTATTCAATTATACGAACTTTTCTCCATGTATATTATATATATATATATATATATATATATATATATATTCTCCGAAATATACATCAAGTAAAATACGCGTCACTATATAATTTCATTTTTATTCTCTCTCTCTCTCTGTCTGTCTGTCTCTCTCTTTCTCTCTCTCTCTGTCTCTCTCTCTCTCTCTCTCTCTCTCTATATATATATATATATATATATATATATATATATATATTCATTTCTTTTTTTTTTCTAACATAATCTACTTCTAATACCATGCTTTTTTCTCTCTTTTTAACTTTTCTTCAACTCCCTCTTTCTTCTTTTGCTCCCTTATTCACACATACATTCACACACACACACGCACACACACGCACGCACACACATAAACACGCTCGTGCACACTAACACATACACACTTATGCATATTTATTCTCTCGCCACCATTTTATTTCTCTTCTTATCTATTCATTGCTCCTTCTCTTCTCATAGAAAACGTTTCTTCCCTCTCACCTCTCTTTTCTTTTATAAATTCTATCATTCTCTATTTCTGCCATCTTTTTCTCTCTCTCTTTCTCTCTTTCTCTCTCTCTCTCTTAATTTCTTTTGCTTGCAGTAAATTAAGACGCCTCGGGTAACTTTAAGATTTTTAATTCAGAATTCATGTTCGCTGCACTTTACCTATTAAACTATAAGTCATCTTTCTTTAAATGGTTATTATCAGATTCTCTCTCTCTCTCTCTCTCTCTCTCTCTCTCTCTCTCTCTCTCTCACTCACCGTCTGCCAACTGGATGTAATGCGGTGTAATGTTCATTTATTTATAATGCATCTTCATCATTTCACTATCATCTAAATGTATGGCATCAGTTAAAGTAATTTTCTCAATGAGTTTTTAGCGGGAAACATGGCGGCCTTTGAAGGTGCGCCCTCTGCCGGGAGAAAGTATTTAAGTCTTAATGTAATGAAATATATTAAATTAGAAATACTAATAAAATTAAATAAGAACGCATATAAAAAAGATTACACCTATCTTTCTATATAAAATCATTTATCGGAATAACTTTAATTTTTTGGAGAATAAAACAATTGTTATGTTATAACGTTATTATAATTATAATGTTATTATTATTTTATTATTTATTAAACCCGGTTTTGTTAAAACCGATGTGCAAATTATTCGCACCACATACTATGTAAACATTTATTTCTTAATGATATATAACAGACGTCGCAGGATTTTAATAATAGGAACTGTTTTGAGGCAAATCTATCGATGTTAGACCTTAATAAAGACATTGCTAATAAATAAGATGCTAATTAAGATTAAATAATGATTATTTAATAACCATTGAGAATATAGCGTAAATAACTAAGGAAATTGTGTCATTGGTGGTGACGTGGTTTCGGTCACAGACAGACAGTCACCGAATCTCCATTATGATAAGATATTTTACATAGTAAGTTCCATTATGATGAACATTTTATACTCGGGGGATAAGTCGATTTGGAAGGATTTTTCACACTTTAGATGGCTTGAATGTATTTACCAGCCCCTCTGCTCTTTCGCCGATATTGTGCACTCTTTCTTTATCAATATAGCATACCACATAACTATATATATATATATATATATATATATATATATATATATATGTATATGTGTGAATAGATTGTGGTACGAGCAAAATTTGAAAATGTTTTTTAAAATCGTGTGCATTGTGAGATGTATATATATATATATGAAAACATGTCGACAAACAACAACAAATACCATCCATAAACAGAAAGTCATCTTCAGGACAGATTTTGGGTCGAAATGTTTTTCCTTGAAGACTTTCATCTAAAACTCTACGGACTTCAACACCACAAGTAAATTTTGGAACTCTAACATCTTTTTTCAAATTACACTGTGGACTTGTATATTTTTAACAGCTGAAATATATCCTAAACAATTTTGATACCCACTTTACATTTTTTATATAATTTTTACAACAAACTCTTTTGAGTTTTACTATAAACTATAATGCTTCTGATTTTTTCAAATTAAAAATTAAATTTATTTTATTTTTAAAACAGAACACGCATTTTTCAAAATTTTCAGCGGTTGGATACAGCGTTCGTTTTTAACGGATATCTTTCTTCCCGTCTATGTCGCTCGTGATGAAGACCAACTTATCGATTTGGTCGAAACAGATCTGTCAGCAATTACATAACAAACATCATATGTTTTTTCAAAATGTTAAATTTCATACTGTCGGATTAATTTCCATCTATTTTTCATATATATATATATAAACCTCTGCTTGCGAGTAGGATGTGATACAAGGTCAATTTTTAACAGGTTTTAATTCAGATTTTTCCTTCTCCTTGACCAATTGGCATACCAATGTTAAAGAGCCAGTCTACCCTATTATTTACCCATAGCTTGACGAAGAATACCTTTGCTCAAGGGAATTAGCACTATGTGAAGTGCTACCAGGATTTCTTATTGTAGAAAAGGATCATAACAATGTTATGATCATTTTCTACAATGAGAACGATTCTACCAAGTTCGACTTGAACACTTTACACTACATTCCTTCTCATTTTAAGAACTCGATTTTTGAAACAGACATTCTATTTCCATTCTCATAGTTCCCGCTCTTCAAACCGACTACAACATCATTTCATGCATCCTATCCTTCCTCTACTCGTCTATCACGCTGCCGTTCCAAGATTTTTACATGTGGTATATTTCTAATGCAATATGAGAAACTCTTCTACAATCACACCAGAGGGAAATTTATTTCCTACGCAACGAGCTTCTTTTAAAAATAAGTTTTTCACACCAATGTAAGCTGATAGTCTTTCGCTGGAGTCTAGGTGATAGTAAGCCTTCTCGAGTATCCAGGACTCTCCCGAGTATTCTAGCTGATTTCAACAATGCTGTTGTCTGGATGACCTTAATTCTTACTCTGATTTCCAGGTCTTCTAGTCTGTTTTCTAAACTCTTGAGGACCGTTCCAAGTGCACCAACCCCTTTCACCCTTACATTCCACAGTGTTTTTCAATTCTCTAGCAAGGTCAAGGTATTTGTCTATTTTTTCGGTGTTCTTTCATCTTTACCCTGTGATCTACTGGAAAATCTACCTGTTGGCAAGTTCTCTTTTCCTTGTTAATACTAGGTCTGATCTTCTGGCTAGGATAAGGGATCCCTATTAATATCAAAGTCCCAGAAAATTTTGTGTTTCATTTTCAAGAACAGATTCTAATTTATGCATATACCATTTAGTTGAACGCTTATTATGTGATTGACAGTTTCGTCTTTTTTCCCACACATTCTACACTTGCTATTCTGTTGTGTCTTATCTATTTTTGCTATTTTTGCTTTTATGTAAGTTGTCCTTATGTTATTATTATTATTATTATTATTATTATTATTATTATTTACTCCTTTTGAGTTTTTCCCATCAGCGTTATCTGATGTCATTTCATTGGAGTCTGAGTGACAACAAGTCTACTCAGGTCTCCAGGACTCTTCTGAGTATTCTGACAGATTGCAGCAGTGCAGTATTCTGGATGGTCTCAATTCTTCCTCTGATTTCCTGATTTTCCATTCTTTTTTCCAAACTTTTTGGGACTGTTCCAAGTGCACCAACTACAATTGGTATCACTTTGACTTTCATATTCCATAGCTTTTTCAGTTCTCTGGCAAGGTCCAGGTATTTTTCCATCTTTTTGTTCTCGTTGTGCTAGTTTGCTACATGCGCATAGTATATGGTTTACAGTCTCATCTCTATTACCGCAAAGTCTACATTTACTAATTTGTAGGGTCTTATTAATTTTTACTTTGATATAGTTTGTCCTTATGGTATTATTTTGTGCAGCAATTATTAGCGATTCAGTTTCTCTTTTGATGTTTCCTCTTCTTAACCATGTCCAAGTCTTTTCATGTGCAACCTTATACGATTTGTCGTTTGAAGTGTTCATATATATTTCTTATTTTCTGGATGAGAAATATTGAAAGGAGAAGACAAAACTAAGAGGAGTTCGATAGTTTGCAAGTGATTTTATACAGACTCACGCGTGTTGACAGTCGCACGTGTGTATATTCATATTAATGTACGCACACTCTCAGCCAATCACACAATATACACAATTTTGCATATGTGTGTATACCAATCCTCTTTCCGTATTCATAATCCTTTTTTTAACCTTAACACTTGAGAAGATTCTCAATTTTCTCGGCTCTGTCATTTTACCTTTCAAATATCTTCACACATGTGCCAAATCTTTTGCACTTGGATGGAGATTCATAAACACGTCAGAACTTAAGGGCTTCTTCTTCTTCTTCTTCTTCTTCTTCTTCTTCTTCTTCTTCTTCTTCTTCTTCTCTTCTTCTTCTTCTTCTTCTTCTTCTTCTTCTTCTTCTTCTTCTTCTTCTTCTTCTTCCAATTGTGCAAATGAAACTCTCTCTTCGCTAGTGGTACACCAACCCAATCTTTAAAAAAATCGTTTAAAAACTCGATTTATATACCAGTAAATATGGCACGTGGTGTAATGGTTAAAGTCGTAGGAAATGGACTCGTCGATGCGAGTTCAGATCCTAGACGAGGCTGTTTACATTTCACATAACGTTAATACCCTTGGGAAAGGTACGAATCCTACTCTCCCTCCAGCTATAGGTAAATAGTAGGGCGGACTGGGCTCTTTAACCTTGGTTAGTTAACCAGTTTAGAAGGAAAACTAAAGGATAGTCATATATCGTAAGACTTACTAGCAGTGAGTGGCCAGTGTTAAGGGCCGAAGCCCCAACGAGAAGGGGGTAGACAGAGTCTAACCCATAGTGTCTGTCTCGTAGGTCGAGCAGCAGGGAAAGAGAAAGAGACGTTCAAATCAGCCGCTTAAATATCAAAGGCCCCTAGCGGGAACCAGCGAAACTAAACGGGCAGACAACTCCCCAGGCGAATACGAAAATAACGCCTACAGAATGAAGAATAGGCTTTTACTGTGTACAAAAGCCTCTTAATAAACAACTACACAATTAGATGAATAGGGCATCCCATTGTGGTGTAATGGTTAGCAAGCTAGTCTCGCAGATTCATTACTACTGAATAGCGAGTTCGATCCTTGTTGGATGTCCCATACTTGCAATCTTGTGTCACATCCTACTCGTCGCGAATGGGTTAAGTAAATACCTACTTCTTACAATGCTGGGGCATCCCATTGTGGTGTAATACCAAGCTAGTCTCACAGATCCATTACTACTGAATATCAAGTTTGATCCTTCTTCTTCTTCTTCTTCTTCTTCTTCTTCTTCTTCTTCTTCTTCTTCTTCCAATTGTGTAAATGAAACCCTTTCTTCGTTAGCGGTACACCAACACAATCTTTTAAAAATTCGTTTAAAAACTCGATTTATATACCAGTAAATAGAACCTTTTTTATAGGCATACACACTTCAGATATCGATAAATAGATCACCATAAGATTATATTAAGCAAATACACCCTCTCTCTCTCTCTCTCTCTCTCTCTCTCTCTCTCTCTCTCTCTCTCTCTCTCCATATATATATATATGAGAAGTAAACAAACAGACGATGTGTTTTTGATATGTTTTTTTTTAGCCGACAATTTTTAGGAGAATATGTGCTTAATTGAAGTCGTACCTAATTTTTGAAAATTAATTAATTAATTAATAATTAATGAATTAGGTGGGCATACCTATTCAAATGTACGGCTAAACAAACCGAGAAAAATCAATCTCTGTATGTACAATTCGGCCTATTAGTCCTCATCAGCAGAGCTATAGACAGGAAGACCGCGTTGTGTGTGATTCGTGCGGTCTTCCTGTCTATAGCTCTGCTGATGAGGACTAATTCAATTAAACACATATTCTCCCAATATATATATATATATATATATATATATATATATATATATATATATTAAACGCATCGGGGTGGCCTAAAGTCGTATTAGCCAGACAACGAGGGAGTCTGTCCCCTTTTCTCTAGCACTAGGCCAAGAAGATTGTTATTGCGTCTGAGGTGAAGCGCCACACCTACCATCAGCTCCTTACTTTACCGCACAGATCCCTGTGCTACTCATATGCTGAGTTGGCGAAGGTCGGTATTGAACCAGGAACCTTGTGTTTCCTAATCAGACACTCTACCGACTGAGCTAAACGGGTCCTTTAATATATATATATTAAACTTTATATATATATATATATATATATATATATATATATATATATATGACGTTAATCCTAATGAGTCAGATGTACCTACTAATAGTTTCGCTTAGTAGCTCATCAGAGCAAGAATCTGACTAAAAAGACTTGGAGCGACCGTACTAGTCCCACTGGGGTCCAAGCAAATTAACATCATAATAAAAAATAAAATAAAAACAAATTAACGTCCTGTTATCAAACTTCGTGTTGTGTTTTTCATCCTTGTGAACCTGTCTCTAACTCGTACCCTTCGAATCAGCCAGCACAGAACATTACAACGTGGCGTCATCGACAGTGTGCAACGAAGGTGTACGAGTGCAGACCATGTATTATCACAGAGGTATCTCTTTCTTTACTTGTTATTTCATTTCTGTTTGTTTGATGGTGTCCGCTTCCAATATTCACAAGTACTTGTAATTCTCCAAATTTTCTCCAAATGTTCTTATATTGATTTTGTAGTTCTACCCCCTGTTTATCTTTTTTGCCTTTTTGTTTCAACACTATTCATCGCTCCCTATTCGATTCCAAAATGTCCATTCCTCGATTTCCTGACTCGATATTTTTGATGGCACGTACAAGGGTTTTCAGTTCTTTTTCATCTTTGGCCAAA
Organism: Doryteuthis pealeii; assembly: GCA_023376005.1. NCBI lineage: Eukaryota > Metazoa > Mollusca > Cephalopoda > Myopsida > Loliginidae > Doryteuthis > Doryteuthis pealeii. The sequence goes on along the minus strand of CM042163.1, from coordinate 89,674,627 downwards.
AATCTCGATATCATTCATGAATATTTTGTCTTGTGATTCGTTCAACTGTAGCCCCCTGTACATTTCCTCATAAATGTGTAGCCTCCATGTACATTATTATTATTATTATTATTATTATTATTATTATTATTATTATTATTATTATTTTACTCCTTTTGAGTTTTCACATCAGCATTAGCTGACGGTCTTTCACTGGAGTC
>CM042163.1:89664427-89669427 GCA_023376005.1 Doryteuthis pealeii | reverse complement strand
ATTAGGAAGCGTTCTTTCAGCATGACTTGGCTGTTAAACGCTTCGTGTCACGAGATTTCGCGAGAGTGCTTTTTCACTCTTCAAAAGATTGAAAGTTCTCTCAACTGCTATAAAGGAAATTAAAGGTGCATTCTGAAAATGACACTTGGAGAAAAGACCCCACCCATTTTTCACGAGAGGACCCACCCGCCAGGCCTTCTTGTTTGAAATGAGAAAATTTCACAATAATTTGACAAAGTATTAATCCGTGTGACGCGTCGACTGTAGCCAAAAGCTTTTTTTCTTTTAATACAAAACTTCTTCAAGAGTGTTTGGGGCTGACAAAAAACATAATATATCAAAAAAACAGATATGAAAAAAAATCCGTTAGGGTGACGACAATATAAACGAGGGGTTTAATTTTGTGAGATTATCAGTGAAAATAAAGTGGGTAAAAAAAGGGAAATTAGAAAATGGAAAAAGAATTTTTTAAACAGAAAATGAATAAGAAAAAGTTTGTTTTTTTGTTTTTTCAAATAAGAGAAAAGCTTAGGGATAGAAAAGAATGGGAAATAAATATTGCTACATTAGAGGCAGGGTATATATATAAATAGATAATATATATATATAATTTTTTTGTTGTGTGTGTGTCTGTGCCATGCCTCTAAGGTAGCAATGTATATTGTTCCAACCTATCCCAGTCAATTTTATCCTGCATATCCTTTCGGTAAAACCTCTGTAGTTAATTTCTGAGATAAGGTAACGACACTCATGAGAAATAAGAATTCGGTGGATAAGCAACACCAGATAATCTTGATTTGCATTGCATCTTGGACGATTTGGACAGTCTCATTTTTAACCAGAGGGTGTGGCAGGATGATAACGACCGGAAGATTTAGGAACACGCGTATTAAAATAATAATAATAATAATAATAATAATGATGATGCAAGTAGATTAGATTTAATCCCCATGAGCAAGAAAACAGTTATCAATTTTTTAGTTGACGAGACGCGATACGTCGAAACACGGTCTCAGTCGGTAGAAGCGTCAGTCTAGAAATCACAAGGTTCCGGGCTCAATACCGACCCTCGCCAATTCAGCGTATGAGTAGCACAAGAATCTGTGTGGTAAAGTGAGGAGTCGATGGTAGGTATGGCACACAACCTCAGTTTTTTAAATAATCTCCTTGGTCTGGCGCTATTGAAAAGGGGATAGACTCCCTCACGGTCTGGCTGATACCGATATTAAGACCGACGCTGCCGATATATATAATATATATATATATATATATATATATATAGAGAGAGAGAGAGTGTGTGTGTGTGTGTGTGTGTGTGTGTGTGTGTGCGTTATTATTCCTAGCAGACCGTTGAGATAACTTTTTAAAAAATCATAAAATATGAAGATAAAAATGATACTCATCTTATTGGCGAGCCTGGAAGAGACCTGAAGAGGCTTTCGAAAAAGTTGAAAAATGAAAAATGAAATGTGAGGGGAAATCAAAATCAGCCGGAAATCAGGTCAAATACGGAGGAGAGTATTGGTGATACTTGTTGTCACTTGAACTCCATTGAAAGCCAACACTATCTATCTCCATCTGTTCATATCTATCTGTATGTATGTATGTATGTCATTATAAAAAGCAAAATCGGTAAGTTAGTTCAAATTAAGCTTTTCAAAGACACTGCGTGACTCGCCGATTTGAATGAATAATATTTCAGAAATAACATGCTTATTAAACAAAATAAAAATAAACAAAGTTTTTTTAGCAGTAAAACAATATGTAAAAAGAAATAACATGTGTTAATTAATATGCATTTCTATTCTTTTAAAAACATTAACTTTAAAAATTTAAAAAAATTAAAAATACTACTTATCTGGGCCATTTTAACTCTTCGAGCCGACTTACATTTGACAAAAGTCAGGGTGCCTTGCTGGGACTTTCTACTTTCTTTCTATTAAGGCTTTTTTTTCTTTTTTCTTTTTTTTTTTTTTTCGGTGTGGTGGACCCGTAGATCTCATCAGATCATCCACCTGCGTTCCCAAAGTCTCCCAGTGTCTCTGCCTCGGCTTGTCACTGATACTTGACTTTGGGAAAGGAGAGCATGCGGTGCGTGTCGCACAAGCGCGCAACATGTAAAACAAAATTGTGCAGATATTTTTCTACAGTCCCCGAGTGATGTAGGAATGGTGTGGTATGCAGGCCTGACGGGATTGGAAGCATGCAAATGTGATCTACATACATACGGCGTGAATTCGTGGCGCACTTAACGTCACAGCTTTGCTGATCGAACAGCAACGTGCCTCGGCGCGGTTGTGGTGAATGAGCAGCCCCGGTAACACTGTCACCCAGCCATTTGGGAGTGTCTAGAAAAGTGACCTAAACAAATGCCGGTTCACCTATCAAGCTGGCCAGAAACCAACATTTCGACGGTTGTCCATTAGCTGGGCGAAAAACTAAAAAATCTAAACACAAAACAAAGCTAAAGATAGCCACCTGGATGTCTGGACACCTCCGATCTTGAGAGATTGGGAAAACCCCAAACTACATACTTGCATCGGCAGGGAAGTATCTTGTAAAGGGACAGACACCGATGTCTTGCGGAAATCAGCTCCAGCTATAGGTCCAATTGACAGGAGGTCTGGATACACATCCTCATGGAAAAAGACAGGCCGATGATAGCTGTAAGAAGTTTGAGGTAAGGTGACTCGAGCCCTCCATTCTGAGGCGACACATGAGGACACCATGGAAAACATTTCCTACTTGAAGTCCGACCTGTGTGGCAGCGCCTGTATGTCGAGAATTTTCATATGTGTGATGGGGTACATAAAAAAAATTAAAAAAAACAAGCTGGATCCGTGGGCTATCTGCGTTCACAACTACTCACATATGGACTACTTGTTAGAAATGGCCTTATTCTGTCAAAGAAGTGGCAATCACCATGTATGTTCATATCTATCTATCTGTTTGCTTACGTCTATTTATCTATCTATCTCCGTCAGTCCATACTGTCTAGCTAATTATCTGTCCGTCTATATCAGTGTTTATATATATATATATATATTATATATATATATATATATATAATATATATATAATCGAATGAAAAATAAAATTAAATAAAATATTCAGAAGTTCAAAGAATACACCGATGAGCTTCAAAAAGTTCAACAAGTTCAACGGTGAGCTGCGCGAATGTGGCTTTTTAGTCCAGCTAAAGTCTTGCACATATTCCCACATTCACAAGTTATTCCAGGAAGCACAGGGTATTTTATTGGTCCTTTTCGGCGATGCACAGTTTGGTGACTCATCAGGCCAGCTCTGCTCAGATACAGCCTTCCACATTGTTCACATAGGAGACTGATTTGAAGTCCTTGGCCATCTGTTTTATTTCCGTTTCCCTTGCGAACATCTCGCTTTAATCGTTCATGTTGCCTACGGTTGGTCTCAAATTTCTTTGTGCCTTCCAGCAAAGTTTTCTGCCCACGGTTCAAAGCTTTGCTCTCCCAGGTTATCTCGTCAATGCTACACTTTTTCAAGGTCGACTTCAGACAATCCTTATACCTCTTCTTTTAAGCTAAACGCTTTCCGTTTCCAAGTTCCCCATAGAACAGTTGTTTAGGAAGTCGTCCATCGTCCATCCTTACCAAATGCCCACTCCACCTCAATCTATGCTTCGTTATAATAGATTCTATACTTTGACATTTGGCTCGTTCTAGAACCTCAATGTCACTGACGTATATTTACCAACGCACCCCTAATTTGTCATAGGCATTGCTGGTGAAAGCGTTCGAGACGTTTCAGATGTTTCCTGTACGTGGTCCAAGTCTTGCAAGCAGAGAGGAGAACAGATAAAACACATGCAACATAGACCTTGACTTTAGTTGCAACTGATATTCCACGACAATTCCACAACCTTCTGTCTAATTTTCCAAAGGCATCACTTGCCTTGCTGATCCTTAAGTAGACCTCGTCATCAAGAGTACCAGTCATATTTAGCGTGCTACCCAGGCATACAAACTTATCTACAACCGCTAACTTTTGCCCATAGACATAGATAGCCGGTTCATAGTATATTCACCTGGTGCCGGTTGATACATTAGGACAGCCTTTTTTAAGCTAATTGTAAGTGGTTATTTGCTTGATGGCCGTTGAGCGAAAGGCTTCATCCGCCCTTTGACAGGTTTTATTTTTCGTCCTGCTCGATGTTTAACCACGCTCCTCGCCTGACAAGCATGGTGGGGTAACCAGTTTAGTCGCCGATGACCCGACTATGAAACAGGGAGCACTGGATTACATAGTACCCGTAGCGCTTTGGGCGACCTGACTACGTTCGTATTATACATACATACATATATATTCATACATACTCATCAGATTACCTGAACTTTTAAGCCACCATATTCCCCGGGAATTTCCAAGGGAATATATCGTCTTTTTCAACGTAATTTCCACTTTGAATTGTTTATTTCAAAATGTATTTCTTTATTGTCCGTTGAGAGAATATTTTCTTTCTTAAAAGTCCCGAAAATCAACGTCCTTCCACTTTGTTTTATAGTAAGCTATATATATATATATATATATATATATATATATATATGTATATATATATGATAATCTATGTGTATGTCTATGTTAGTTTGTTCATATCTATCGATCTATCTATGTGTGTTATTCATATCTATCTATTGCTTTACATAATACGTTCATATATTTCCCTGTCAGTTCATATATTTATATCTATCTATCTATCAATCTATCACTCTGTTAGTTTCTTCATATCTATGTATTGTTCTATTTATCTATCTCAATACGTTCATATCTTTTCCTGTCAATTCATATCTATCTATCTGGAGGGTTGGAAATGTCAAACGTGCTCGAATTTTGCTTTCTAATGCTGGATATGTCAATCATAGGAAATCTCATTAGGGACAATTCATGCAAACTCCAGGAACAAATATATGTGTCTTGTGCAATCTGTAAGAAAGTCTATAAAGTCAGCTTCTGGTTCTTAGAGC
>CM042163.1:89660094-89664327 GCA_023376005.1 Doryteuthis pealeii | reverse complement strand
ATGTCATATCTATCTATCTATCTATCTATCCGTATGCTTCATACTATCTATCATCCATATCTATTCTATCCCGGTATGTTCATATCTATCTATCTATCTATCTATCTATCTATCTATCCCGTATTGTTTATATCTATCTAATCTATCTATCTATCCCCGTATGCTTCATACTCTATCTATCATCTATCTACATCTAGCCCCGTATGTTTATATCTATTCTATCTACTATCTATCCGTATGTTCATATCTATCATCAATCTATCTATCTATCTATCCCCGATGTTTATATCTATCTATCTCTATACTATTCCCCGGATGTTATATCTATCATAATCTATTATCTATCTATCCCGTATTGTTTATATCTATCTATCTATCTATCTATCTATCCGTTATGTCCATATCTATCTATCTATCTATCTATCTATCTATCCCCGTAATGTTCAATATCTATACTATCTATCTATCTATCTATCCGTATGCTTCATAGCTATCTATCTAATCATCTATCTATCCCGATGTTATATCTATCTATCTATCTATCTATCTTTATCCCCGTATGTCCATATCTATCTACTTATCTATCTATCCCGTATGTCCATATCTATCTATCTATCTATCATCTATCTATCTATCCCCGTATGATTCCATATCTATCTATCTATCTATCTATCTATCTATCCCGTATGTCCATATCTATCTATCTATCTATCTAGTCTATCTATCCCCGATGCTCCCATATCTATCTAATCTATCTATCTATCCCCGTATGTCCATCATCGTATCTATCTATCTATCTATCCCGTACTGCTCATATCTATCTATCATCTATCTATCTATCCCGTATGCTCATATCTATCTATCTATCTATCTATCTATCCCCGTATTGTCCATATCTATCTATCTATCTATCTATTCTCTATCTATCTATCCCCGTATGTGTCATATCTATGCTTATCTATCTATCTATCGTATCTATCCGTATGTTCAATCCTTCTATACTATCTATCTATTCTATCTATTCCCCGTATGTCCATGATCTATCTATCTATCTATCTATCTATCTATCCCCGTATGTCCATATCTAATCTATCTATCTATCCATCTATCTATCCGTATGTTCATATCTATCTATCTATCTATCTATCTATCCCTATAGCTCCATATCTATCTATCTAATCTATCTTCCCCGTATTTCATATATCTTAATCTATCATCTATCTATCCCGATGTCCATATCTATCTATCTATCTATCTATCTATCCCCGTATTTCATATCTATCTATCTATCTATCATATCTATCCCCTATGTCCATATCTATCTTCTATCTATCATCTATCCCCGTATGTTCATATCTATCTATCATCTATCTATACTTATCTATCTATCCCATATGTTCATATCTATCTATCTATCTATCTATCTATCCCTTATAGTTCATTTCTATTATCTATCTATCTATCTATCTATCCCTTATTTTCATATCTATCTATCTATCTATCTATCTATCCGTTATTTCCATATCTATCATCTATCTATCTATCCCCTTATCATATCTGTATCATCTATCTATCTATCTACTATCCCTTAATTTATATCTATCTATCTATCTAGTCTATCTATCTATCCCCTATTTTATATCTATCGATATCTATTTACTTATCTATCTATCCCGTATGTTCATATCTATCTATCTATCTATCTATCTATCTATCCTCCTATTATATCTATCTATCATCTATCTATCTAATCTTCATCTGTCATACCATCTACTATCTATTCCCCTAATTTTTATATCTATCTATCTATCTAGTGGCGGTATCGGTGAGTGGCGGGGTAGTGGCGGGCGGCGGCGGGGTGGAGGTGGGGTGTGGCGGGAGTAGGTGGGCGGTGAGGGTGCGTGAGGGCGCGTGGAGGGTGCGGTGAGTGCTAGCCTGATCGCGTGTTCTGGTGTCGAGGTAGTCTAATCTATCTATGGCCGCCATGTTTTTATATCTATCTGAGTGCGATCGTATCTATCTATCCGTATCCAAGTCTGGATGCTATCTATCATCATCTGGGCGCGCCGTATTCCATAATCTTATGCTATCATAGTGCGTATCTATCCCCGTATTCCATGATCATCTATCATTATCTAGCTATCCCCTATGTTCATATCTTATCTACTACATCTATCATCCCGAGTCGGCAGAGCAGTTCTATCTACTACTACCCCGTAGTCTAATCTACATCTATCATCTATCTATCCCCCGTGTGGGATATGTCATATCCTATCTGAGCGAGCGGGGTCGCGAGGGCGCGTGCGGGGCGTATGCCGAGGTATCTACGGATCATGGGCAGCGAGCCCCGGGGGAGGTGGTCATATCTATCTTATCTATCTATACTATCTATCCCCGTATGTTCATATCTTCTATCTATCTATCTATCCCGTATGTTCCATATCGATCTTACTATCTATCTATCTATCCACCGTATGTCCATATCTATCATCTATCTATCTATCCCCGTTATGTTCATATCTATCTATCTACTATCTATCTAATCCCCCGTATGTTCATTCTATCTATCTATCTATCTATCTACTATACTATCCCCGTATGTTTAATATCTATCTTGATATCTATCTATCTATCCCCGTATGTTCATATCTATTATCTATCTATCTATTCTATCCCCGTATGTTTTCATATCTATCTATCTATCTATCTATCTATCTATCCCGATATGTCCATGATCTATCTAATCTATCTATATCCATCTATCTATCCCCGTTATGTTCATATCTATCTATCTATCTATCTATCTATCCCCGTATGTCCATATCTATCATCTATCTATCTATCCCCGTAGTTCATATCTATCTATCTATCTATCTATCTATATCCCCGTATGCCATATCTATCTATCTATACTATCTATCTATCTATCCCGTATGTTCATATCTATCATACTATCTATCTATCTATCCCCGTATGTCCAATATCTATCTATCTATCTAGCTATCTATTCTATACTATCCCCGTATGTTCATAATCTATGCTATCTATCTATCTAAATCTATCTATCTATCCCCGTATGTTCATATCTATCTATCTATCTATCTATCTTCCCGTATTCCATATCTATCTTATCTTATCTATCATCTATCTATCCCCGTATGTTCATATCTATCTAATCTATCTATTCTTCTATCCCCGATGTCCATATCTATTCTATCTATCTATCTATCCCCGTATTGTTTCATATCTATCTATCTATCGTATCTATCTATCTATCCCGTATGTCATTTATTCTTATCTATCTATCCATCTATCTATCCCCGTATGTTCCATATCGTTATCTCTCTATCTATCTATCTATCCCGTAGTCCATACTATCTATCTTCTATCTATCCCCGTATGGTTCATATCATATCTATCTATCTATCATATCTATCCCGCTATGTTCCATATCTATCTATCATCTATCTATCTATCTATCTATCCCCGTATGTTCATATCTATCTACTATCTATCTTCTATCCCCGTATGGTCCATATATCTATCTATCGTAATCTATCTATCCCCGTATGTCATATCTATCTATCTATCTATCTATTCCTATCCCCGTATGTCCATATCTACTTATCTATCTATCTATCTATCTATCTATCTATCCCCGTATGTTCATATCTATCTATCATCTATCTATCTATCCCGTATGTCCATATCTATCTACTATCTATCTAGTCCCCGTATGTTTATATCTATCTATCGTATCTATACTATCTATCCCGTATGTTCATATCTATCTATCTATCTATCTATCTATCTATCTCGTCGGTTCATATCTATCTATACTATCTATCTATTCTATCTCCGTAGTCCATATCTATCTAATCTAATCTATCTATCCCCGTTATGTATCATATCTATCTTATCTATCTATCTATCTACCTATCTATCCGTATGTCCAATCTATCATATCTACTCTATCCCGTATGTTTCATATCTATCTATCTAACTATCTATCTATCTATCCTCGTATGTTCATATCTATCGTATCTATCTATCTATCTATCCCCGTATGTCACATATTCATCTAACCTATCTCATCTACCTATCCCTGTCTGTGCAATCTATCTATCTATCTTTATATATCTATCCCCGCTATGTCCATATCTATCTATCTATCTATCTACCTATCCCTGTCTGTTCTATCTATCTATCTATCTTCTTAGCATATCCCCCAGT
>CM042163.1:89645094-89655094 GCA_023376005.1 Doryteuthis pealeii | reverse complement strand
AGTCGAGTTCGTGTGTGGAAGGTATGGATCCAGCCTATCAGCAGGGTGTTCTATAAGCTAATGGTGACACAGTTGTGTTCGGTTAGAGTTCACAAGGATCACTAGTGAAATTGAAACCTTTCTTCATAGGTGTCACACACGCGCGCGCACACGCACGCGCGCACACATCTTACTGAAAACATGTTGAGCTTTGTGCTCACTATATTCTGCGGTGGTTTGTGGTTCCAGCAAGATAAAACCACTCTACGGGCTGGTTGTAAAGTAATCCTCTATTTTAAAAATAATACTTGCCTGACCTTCGGGGGTCCAGTGTACAAATAATAGCATCGATCCCAGGGGGCTTTCCCCCCAGGCAATACCTGCCCCCCTTTCCAGAAACTATTGGGGACCCCCCCCTAAAATCATAGAAAATAAAACCCAAAAGATCATAGATAGACAACTAGATATCAAACTTGGAGATTTCACAATAGAAGAACTAAATGAAGTCTTAAAGAAACTAAAATGTAGAAAAGCTGCAGGACTTGATGAAATCCCACCTGAGGTATGGAAAATAGGAAAGTTCAATGATATACTGCTTAGGCTTTGCAATGCAGTATATAGACAAAATAGAATAGACAAATGGACGAAAGGATGCATCCTTCCATTCCCCAAAAAGGGAGACCTCGGAATCGCTAAAAACTACAGAGGCATGAACCTTACTGCTATTGCAGCTAAAATATATAATGCCCTTCTTCTTAACCGCATCCGACCCGAAATAGAAAAAATCCTTAGGAAAAGCCAAAACGGATTCCGCAGAAATCGATCCACAACCTCCCAGATCCTAACCATTCGAAGGATCATAGAAGGGGTTCGAGCAAAGAATCTAAAGGCAACGCTGCAATTCGTAGATTTCTCCAAGGCATTTGATTCCATACACAGAGGGAAAATGGAACAAATACTACTAGCATATGGTCTCCCCAAAGAAACGGTTGCCGCTATAATGATGCTCTACAAAGACACTAAAGCAATGATACGCTCACCTGATGGCGACACAGGTTTCTTTGATACTGCCGCTGGAGTCCTACAAGGAGATACATTAGCACCATATATATTTATAATATGCCTAGACTATGCACTTCGAACATCATTAGATACCATTATCTACCTTGGGGGTAGGGCTGGGTTTATTGCCCAACACCTGAGGCGCCCCCTTGTGGGGGAATGCCGAGGGGATCGACGCAGTTTTTGTTCTTTCCCACCCATGAGCTTCGGCTTGTGGGTGGGCCCACGTTAAAACGAGGCCTTGTGCCCAGCCCATACAAGCGGGGTATGAGACAAATATATCCTCTATTTTAAAAATCATAATTTATTTCTGAATCCATATTTTTACAAGAAAATAATATGAGAAGGACATACATAATATGGATTTTTTAAAAATTCAAATGGGAACCAGCATTCGCCTCCAGACTCTCAAGTCGCTCGGGAATCGCATCAACTGAATAAACTCTTGTGGAATGACAGAAATACATTCTTGTATTCGTCCTTCAAGTTCTTCCAAAATCGTTAGTTTCGTAGACTTGCTCCTTCAACCAACCCAAAGAAAAAAGTTGCATAGTTTTAAATCAGGGCTTCTCGTCGGTCACTCACGCGGACCACGTCTACCCATCCGTCTCGCAGGAAAAGGAGGATTCAGTCATTTACGAACAACAATAACAAAATGTAGAGGAGCACCATCTTGCATAAATATCAATATATTAAGGAATATACTTTAAAGAATTGAGAAAAATGTAACGGCATATTAAAAAAAATTATAAATAATTTAAAATAAGGAGTTACTTTTCAATTACCCTGTATATCGTGCGCTGATGATACTGAGCTAGTTACAGGAACACTTCAGCTAGAATAAGAAAGCAGAAAACCACACACACACACAGATGCACGCACACACACTCACTCATACACACAAACTCATACACCCACACGCATGCAGATATCTTCGTATTATAATGGAGATTGTGTGTTTGTATGTCTGTAACCGAAACTATATTCCTACTCAAGTCACAATTCCCTTAGTTATTGACATCACATTCTCAATAATTTTATTTTAATTTAAACCTCAATTATTAATAAAATTGTTTTACATTATTAATACTGTTGACCATATCTACATACAAATAACATGCAATTATATTTATATATACAACAAAATAGCGGTTTACAGTGTAAACGGGAAGGCTAATTTGCATATTGATATTAAAAATCGAATTTAATAAATGTGTACTTAGTATTATTGATTTCTAACTGTTTGGTTTTATTTTAATGAATATAAGCAAAAATCTCTTCAATGAATCTTAAATGAAATCCATTAACAAGAAAAAATAACTGTCATTTTATTCTTTACTTCCTCTTATAACTAAATACTTAAATTAGAAAAAATAACAATGAAAGACGAGAGTGATGGAAGAGTAAGTTTCAGTTGTTCCATTTTTTATTATACTCCCTCTGTTTCAAATCTTTTTATCTGCATTTTTATTTAGTTTCATTAGCCTTTCTAATTTAATACGATATTTTATTACATTAAAACTTAAATACTTGCACCCGGAGGGTGCATATATTTGCTAGTATACATAAAAAAAAGCACACACACCGACACGTGTGTGTGTGTACAAATTAGAACTGACTATGACAAATTATCATCGTAAACTGGTATGTGCCATGTTGTTGGGCAGAAGTCTTTGAGTGTGATTACTAGTATGAAGGGGCGAGAGAGTTAGATGAGACAGAGAGAGACAGAGATGGGGATGGGGAGAGGAGGGGGAGAGGGAGTTTAACAAGTGCAAAGTGAAGAGGTTCTTTGCTTGGAAGTTGTTGCCGTCTGACGCCCATGCGGCGGTGGGGGGGGGAGGGAACGTGGCTTTAATTAATTGGGCGTTACAAAAATGCATTTGAAAATGTTAAGGAGGGGGGAAGGGGGGTAATTTGAGGATAATAAAACATCTATTACGAAAGATGATCGTATCAAATTTCAGCCATTGCACACGCACACACACAAACTTAGCGTAACGGTTATCAACATAGGGAATGGAATCGGCGAACCGAGATCGAATCCTGGACAAGGCTCTTTGTGTTTCACTTCACGCTAATGTCCTACGGAAAGGCATGAATCCAATTACCCCGCCCAATTATGAGTGTTAGCTCAGTCGGTAGAGCGTTCAGCTAGAAACCACAAGGTTCCTAGTTCGATATCGACCCTCGCCAACCCAACGTATGAGTAGCACAGGGATCTGTGTGGTAAAGTAAGGAGCTGATGGTATGTGTGGCGCTCCACCCCAGACGCAAAAACAACCTCCTTGGTCTTGCACTAGTGAAAAGGGAATAGACTTCCACGCTGATTGGCTGATACCAACGTTAGGCCACCCGACGACTTTACTTTTAGGGCAGGCTATGTTCTCTAGACTTATTAAGGCAAGCAGTACAGGAGGAAAAAAACTGAATTGGTTGATTATTTGTTTGTTGTTTGTTTGGTTGGTTGGTTGGATTTTACGGCATGTCAAACCTTGCTGAGTTATTTTATGTCGAAAACATTTTGATTTAATTATTCTTATTGGGTATGCAATTTTTTTTTTCAAACCTAATTTTTTAAAACATTTTAATACTCATTTTCCGATCTATTTACCTTGGGCTAGTGGTAATGATGCGAAAGTCCCGAAACCACATCCAATCTCAAAGTCATTATTTGATAAAGACTTTACTGGAAACTTTGATTAATTTACCCCCACACTATGCCAACACTCACCATACAGTGGACACTATTGAAAACCTAATCACACGTCTATCTCCAATTGTTTTAAAGGTCTAAGGCGGACACAATTGAATAACCCCCCCCCCAAATAACTTCATCCATTTTTTTGAATGTACACTAATATATATATATATATAAAGTTCGAATTTTTCACATGATCCTCTGAAGATCATAACTGAAAGAGAGTATGTTGCTTAGAAAAACAAATGATTGAAATTTAAAGATGTCAAAAATTGTTGAATTGAATGTTGATGTAACTTAACAAAGATGAATTGATTGTTTCATAAGAATGAATCAGATAAAACGGGGGGGGGGGAATGACATTCAATAGAATTATGGACACACATTAATGAAAAGAAGAAGGCAAAAAGTGGAATAGGTGATAATGAACGGTGGGTGGGTGGGGGTAGGGGATGAATAGTAACAAATTTGATAACTGATACCAAATTCCAATCAGGTCAAGAGAAATTGGCCCTGTGGGTTAGGAGGTTGATCTAAGAAGCTAACGCTCTGAACCCCCTAGTTCAACGTAAAGGGATCTTAAAGTGAGTCATATGGGACGGTTGTGCTAGTTTCATTTTCCTATCGAGTCAGTTTCACTTCATTCATATTTGTCTTCTCATTTTATTTATCTGTTTATTTTTTTTATCTTTCTTGGTCTTTTTGTTTGTTTGTTTGTTTGTTTGTTTGAATAAGCCGAGTGAATTGTCTGTAGAGAGGCAAAACCCCTCCAAATCAAAGGGTGTTGCTCTAAACAGCTTTATGTGGATCTTTGGAATAGGATGGGCGGAATCAACCCTACATTGCCATTTCTCCCAAGTCTACTCTGTTCCTAGAATGGTAGTACCTGTTAGGGTACCATCTATGGGTCAAATAGATATGTTAACGATTATAAAGTTGGTAAATATATTGGTTGGTTGGTTGGTTGGTTGGTTGGTAAATATACGTCTTAAATTGACAATGTGTATTACGCCCGTATACATACTGGTGCGTCTATTGATCCCACGCGCGGCGCGTGCGCATATTTGTGTCAGTACATCTTCATGCTTGTAAAATTGACGATATCTATTTGCTCTAAATACCTTGCTTACTCAGGAATTTCATATCTATGCCCGGAATTTTGATACGTGGACGAACGCACACGTCTTTGCAACAACGGCACATGCAGATAGATATACTCACCGACGGACACGTGAACGCATATGTGTATGCAGTCACGGATATCACACAATCATACACACACACACACACACACACACACTCACATACACGTACACAGACACAGACACACACACGTACACAGACATAAATACGGACACACACACGCTTTTGCAAGACAGCCATACTCACCAACGGATAAATAAACGCATATGGGCATGCACTCACGGATACCACACACACATACATACACATACACAGACACACATACACACAGAGGCACACACACACAAACACATACACACATATTGTTACAGCATTTGATGAAAGTAAACTGCAATAGCAACACAAACGCATACTCACACGTATTCGCTAAAAATGCTTTTTGACATCTGCAAATATACAGATGCACGAGAACCGCACAACCACTCCCCCACCACACACATACACACAACACACACAACACACACAACACACACACACGCGCGCGCATGCATACGTACATCCATCCACACACGCATGCGTAAACATCCATTCAGGGTTTCACTTATGGCGATTGTCGTAAAATCGGAATGTATTTGTCATCGATTTATGACGCAGCTCGAAAATATGGCAATTTTATAACAAAAGGATAAGCAGGGGGGAGGGGGGTTAATCGGGCGAGGATGATGGAATTGCGGGGGTGGAGAGAGAAGAAGGGAACACAGGGAGCGGTTCTTGGGGTAAAATTAGTGTTAAGTGGGCGGGCAGCGGGCACACGGTTTGAAATAAAAGGATTTTCTTTAATGAGAAAAAGCGATTATTATTCATTTTTTTCTTCTTCATCATCTATTGCTTTTCTTCTTCTTCTTTCTTCTTCTTCTTCTTCTTCTTCTTCTTCTTCTTCTTCTTCTTCTTCTTCTTCTATTCCCCCCCTCCCTTCCTTTTTCTCTCACGTCTTTTAAATGTCTGATTTAATTACGGAGAATCGGAATGTAGTAAGAAACTTCAAAGAAGAAGACCTTAACACTCATTCCATATCCGGACAATCCATTTTATCGGTGAAATATCCTTTAGACTGTTACGACACCTAAGCCTTTATAATGAAAGTAAAGTTTATCACTTAGAGATTACAATTAAGTTATGAAATTCTCCGATTAAATCAAACTGAGTGATTTTGTAGATGTAGTCCCATATGAGATTTGAACCAGGATATCCTGGCTCTGAAATTGGCCCTTCATTGATTCTAGCAGTTCAATTTAAAGGATAAAAAAATCGGTGATCAAAAAAAGTTTTAGCGGAAAAAAAAAGAAAAGAAAAGAAAAGAAAAGAAAAAAAACTAAACGAAGTAAATTACTAAAAATTTGGGAAATAAAAAAGAGTCCATCCCATAATTTTGAAACAGGAAAAAAATATTAAAAATACGTTTGAAAAATTTTATTTGATGGAAGCTGAAAATTCCAGGAATTCTTTTTTATTCGCGTTTCTATTCTTTTTTCTCGAGAAAAAAAAATCTTTTGCTTTTCGTTATCTTTTTTTTTTCTTTTTTTACTCTTCCTTTTCCCTTGTTTCTTTCCCTCTTCCTCTTTTCACACCTATTTCTTTCTTTTTTCTTCTTTTTCTTCATTTTCACCCACGTAAACACCCATTTGAAACTCGGTCTACTTCCCGCCGCTATAAATCTATCTGACTGTTCATATATATATATATATATATATATATATATATATATATATATATATATATAAAGTACATTGTCGGTATCAGCCGAACAGCGAGTCTATCCCGTTTTCGCTAGACTAGGGAGATTGTTTTTGCAGAGGTGGAGGGATACACCTACTGTCAACTGTCAGATGCTTTTAGCGTACATTTCAGATTACCCAAGTTGTGTTACTCATATGCTGAGTTGGTTAGAACCGGTATTGAACCCGGAACCTTGCCATTCCCATACCCATGCTCTACCAACTGGGCTTTTTAATAACGGTTGCTTGTATTTTTTAAAAATAAAAAAGGCCTATATAATAGCCCTATATTGTTTGTATTCAGCGATTGTATCCAACTTCATTCACGGTGAGGTCTTTTGTTTGCCTCGATTATAACAATTTCAGTTAACTAATTATATATATATATATATATATATATGAAAAAATGATGGCTCTACCGCGGTTTCGATCGTTGTGATCACTTCAGGACACTACTTTGTAAATTTCATGGATGTTACATTCAATCTGGTTACAAGAAGTCTTGAACATTTTATGAAAGAATACAACGTAGGGTCCTGAATACACCACATCGATTGAAATGGCAGTAGACCTATAATTTTTTCAAAATTATATATATATATATATATATATATATATATATATATATATATATTAGAACTTGAAAATTTGCTTTGTGGAGCATTGTTAAGTAAAGTATATTATTATTTATATTTTTTTAAGGCAATTACAATGCGTATATCGTATACAATTCGATAATTATTGAATAATAATTTTGCTCCCTCGTCTAAATGGGACAGGGCTGGATTTATTGCCCGGTGCCTGAGGCGACCTAGAACAGGAATGCTGAAGGATTTCATGCATTTTCGCCCTGATCACTGATTGAGCTTTGGTTTGTACGTGGCTTCTCACGTTAACAAAAACCTTGTGCTAATCCGGCCTGGTGAGAGATTAGGAAAATACTTACTTTTTTCAATAATTCTACGATCAAATTTTTTTTCAGAACTTTGCTTGTCAGAAGAAAAAATCAACAATTTAAGTTAAATAATCAACTTTTTAAAAAAAAAAAACAAGTTTATTAGAAAACCAGATTGTTGGCTTTGTAAATACATTGATCATATCTCCACAATTTGTCCTGGGAAAGCGGCCACAGAAAAAGCGCCCATCTACACTTTGAATTCCCTCTCACCTTCCGCGGTGATGCATAAAGTGGGGGTTCCTGTACTTCCACCTGCTGTCGGAATTAAACAATTCAACCCATTGGATGGTCAGTAAATGTCCTCACAAGTCAACCACTCTAACTGGGCATTAAACCTATCCATCATGATTCCCTATGTTATCTCAGCTCAGCTGGATTATTTGTAGTAGGGACATATTTGAACCGTCAAGTGAAACCCAAGGGCAATCCATTTTTTCTACTCTCTCTCTCTCTCTCTCTCTATATATATATATATATATATATATATATATTATATATATCCGTGGGCCATCTGCGTGCTCACAACTGCTCACAACTGAACTACTTGTAGAAATGGCCTTATTCTGTCAAGAAGCGGCAATCACCATATATATATATATATATTATATATATATATATATATATATATATATATATATATCCCGCCTCTCTCTCTATTTATATATATGTATACATATATCCCCCTCTCTCTCTCTCTCTCTCTCTCTCTCTCTCTCTCTCTCTCTCTCTCTCTCTCTCATGTTTTTTAAATTTAAGTTGTTTTTTTACACTTAAATTTACCTGATGAACATTGAGACAATTTCGAAAGAAATAATTACCTTCATTTCTCAACTCCAAGATTAGTGCAATATGCAATATATACCTGACAGTTTAAGAAGCTAATCTAGGGTAATGAGGATCAGGGGAACCGAAAAATGGAATGTCTATGGAGATTGATGAAAAACATGGCGATAAGGAATTGGTTTCAGCAATCAGCAAATCATCGTATTTATATCAATTTTCAGTTTTTATATCCCCAGTTCGAGTCTTTATATATATTATATATATATATATATATATATATATATATATATATGGTTGGCAACCTTTCGTCTATTTTAGACGATGGCGTAGTGTCAATTTTTTTTACCTACAGCTACGTGAGTGGTTGAATAGCCCGATCCTTGAATGGCAGTCTCTGGTGCAGTGGCTGCAAACGAAAGGTAATACTTTCTGTAGGTGTTGGGGGTATTGTTGTCTCTCCTTTCTTTTAGCTCTCTTTTCTGTGGCGGCTTCTTTCCTCTCTTTTTCACTTCTTATATATATATGTATGTGTGTGTGTGTGTGTGTGTGTGTGTGTGTGTGTGTGCAAGTGACTTGCAAACAATCTCGCAGGTGATGCAAAGATGGGCGTCGTGAGGCTGAGTCCGTTGAGTATTAGAAGTGTCCCATTCTTCTTTGCCTTGTCATTTTCAGAAGATCAATTTGCTGCTGGACAATCAACCGAATGACTAGTAACCTCGACGTGATACACCACTTATACAAGGGAGGCGCGTTGCGTAATGGTTAATGTCGTAAAAACTTGACTGGTCGATCCGAGTTCAAATCCTGGACCAGGCTGTTTGCATTTTTACTAATACCCTTGAGAAATGTATCTATCCAACTACTCTCCTTCTAGCTAGGGTAGGGCAGACTGGGCACTTTAACCTTTGACAGGTAACCAGTCTAGGAGAAGAAAAACTGAATTCAATCCACTTAAACTCCGCTTATGAAACTGACCTTGCGAACGAGTAAATATCTATACATATACAGGGGGATCAAAAAAACAGGCCCACACAGACTAGTTTTTGAAAGTCACGCCTGTTCATCCTATAATATATATATATATATATATATATATATATATATATATATAGGATGACAAAAAAAACAGGCCTGACTTTCAAAAAACGTCCATGTGGGGCCTGTTTTTTTTTGGGGGGGGGCACCTTTTATAAAGGGCAGTTGGTGTTGTGTGTATGTATGTCCGGAGGAAACTACGAAAATAAAACAATTAACAAAGTAAATACATAGACACATTCAGATCTTACCCCTCTAATAATGGATCTGAGAGACTAACATTTTTGCCCCCCACTTCTATCCAGGCGACACTGGGTAGCCGCTTCTAGTATATATATATAAGGGAGACTATTATTTATTTCTCCCTACAATTACTCCCTCATTAATTTATATGATACACTCCACTGTTTTCTTTCTCCAGTTCCGCCCTGTCGGCTGAGGCGTTAGAATGCATCGACTGTACCTCCGATCAATCGGCTGGTTACGTCAAGCCCTAGCTACTATATGATTGCCCCAACTCTATTGCCCTTATGGCAAGCCCTAATCCTTTTATCATATGGGTGT
>CM042163.1:89602594-89640094 GCA_023376005.1 Doryteuthis pealeii | reverse complement strand
ATAAGCATATAAGTTACATATGTACTCAAACAAGAATACAATTATAGTACATATATAAACACACACACACACACACATATATATATATAGTCATCCACACTTTATTCTATATATATATATATATATATGCATACAGTACATATATAAACACACACATACACACACACACACACACACATATAGCCATCCACACTTTTTATATATATATATATATATATATATATATATATATATATATATATATATATATATATATATATATATATATAAACTCTACTCTCGTCAGAATTATTAGATTATATAAACATGATTCGCTCTTGTCTGGTTTTGTCATTATTGTTGCAAACGTTGCCTTTTTATTCTCTACACCCCCTCACCCCACACACACACACACCGCAGACACCCACCCACCCCCACGTGGGGTTAGAATTTGCTATCTCTGCAGAGATACTATTCGAGAGGAGGATGTAGTCGGGTAAAGAAGTTTTATTAATAAATTTGATATTCAAGCAAAATCAAACATTTCTTTAGTCAAATAAAGAAACTTTTAACATCTGGAAGAAAGTGAAACAAAAAAAGAGAATCCTTTACTTTTGGTTTTGTGTGAATGAAACATGAAATTAACAGAGAGATACAATCCTCATCACTATATTATTGGCACCCTTTAAATTTTTGTTGTTTTTTTTTTTTTGTTGCTATATCTTCAGAAATAAATGGAAATTAATCAACTCAGTCGGTAGAACATCCGACTAAGAATCGCAAGGTTCCTAATTCGGTTAAATCGAACTTAACGGACCTAAATTCCACTATCGTATGTCACCCTGCTAAAAGAAAAAAATACCAAAAAATCAGGGAATTAATCGAATTTAATGAACTTTTCAATGTTGATATATTAATGAATAAAAGATATAATGCATCAGTTATTTTATTTAAAAACTGTTACATTTTATCAGGTCAGTTAACTTTGAACCAAGTATCTTTGAGAATCTCTGTTACGCCTCAAAGATACGTGGTTTAAAGTTAACTGGCCTGAAAAATGTAAAAGTTTTAAATAAAATAACAGGTGCATTATATCTTTTATTCATTTCCACATTCCCCAAACCTTCTGAACTGGAACTTCACCATCAGATAGATTATAACGTCATTCCCAGGACATGAAGGACACTCAGCCACCGCCTTCTAGCACCAATGTGATAAAAAGGGTTGAGGATTGCCATAAGGGCAATAGGGTCGGGGCAATTATATAGGTGCTAGGGCTTGACGTGACCGCCCGTCTAGCCTAAGGGTCTAAGTGGAGTGGTGTATGTCATGGACTTTTCACGCACCAGGATTTCGTCCTTAAGCATCACGGGTCACCACCTACGGCCAACAGGTGGCCTAATTTTTTTTTTTTTTTTGGGGGGGGGGCTTACCTGTCTGCAGAGGTACAGTCGGTGTATTCTAAAGCCCCAGCCGACAGGGCACTAATTTTGTTGTCCATTGCTTCATTCATTTGGCTTAATTTGTATCAATCATTTAATTCTTTGCAAAATTATCATTGTAGAGAATTCCTTTCCAGTTTTCCCACAAAAACTATGGAGCCGTTTGGAGTAATGGTTACCGTCGTAGAAAATGGGCACGACGAGACGAGTTCGAACTCTGAACGAGGCAATTTGAATTTCACATAGTACTAATACCCTTGGGAAAGGTATGCTTCCATCTATTCTTCCTCCAGCTAGGGATAAAATTATAGAGCGGACTGGTTTGTCATTATTTTGTCATATAAGGCGTGTTATAGTCCACCACTTGAACTTATAGACTCTCCACGGTCACGTGGTTTAACCCCCAGCCAATCAACAGCCAGAATACGTGGTTAGTTAACTATTCAATCGCTGATATTGACAGCTGTTCATTTGCACATTATTGACATTGACAAACGGACACCTGCAAGGGACACCAAGGAACAACTAAAGGATCATGCCCAACACCGAGGAACACCAAGGAGCAACCAAAGGTTTCTTCATTAAGGATTGCCCTCTGCTTAACACAAAGGATCTCCACTGAACAGTGCTCTTGCTTGAAGCCGAATGATGGCCACAAAAATCGTAACAACTGGGCTCTTTAACCTTGGTTAAGCAACCAGTCTAGGAGAATGAAAACTCTGAATTCAAACCTGTTAAAAACCGCTTAAGAAATTGACCTTGCGTCGTATCCTGCTCGTGTGAAGGGGTTGGTAAATATATGTCGCATAATCTATGTGGCAGCATAGATTATTGGCAACAACCTGTAGGAAAATTCTAAGGGGCCAGTGTTTTCATATCAAGGAATGGAAAACTACTGGACAATTAGAATCTTGCAAGTCACGTGAGACCTCAAGTGGGACAGACGTGTCCTACTTCGGTTGTTACTCCGCACGATATGTTAGAATATGGGCTAAAATAAAACCTTTGATCAAAGTAATACAAGTCTTGCTAGTTATTACATGACATAAAAGATGCCGTTAAAAGAATTCCTGAGTTAGAAAATGAAGCGGCAACAAGTTAGAAGACGAGACAAAGTAGAAAGAAGCAACAAGAAAGAATAATCTAGGCGATCACATCATGACCGAAAGAGGGAAGATAGAAAGTAACAACCAAGTAAGTTACATGACTCTCTCTCTCTCTCTCTCTCTCTCTCTCTCTCTCTCTCTCTCTCTCTCTCAACAAGGGCATATGAGTATATAACACACACACACACACACACACACACATACAACACACACACACACACACACATATATATATATATATATATATATAAAAGTAATTGGTAATTTGCTTGAAGCATTGTTAAGTATGTTATAATATATTAATGATTTGAAGGCAATTACAATGCATATAAAAAATAAAAACAAAAATATGTTATTTTTGTCTTATAGATTTCAAAGCAAAACTTTATCTTCAGAGATGGTTATCAGAAATGAAGAACGTACATTTCTTTATTCATCTCTGAAGATAAAGTTTTGCTTTGAAATCAATAAGACAAAAATAACATATTTTTTGTTTTATTTTTATATGCATTGTAATTGCCTACAAATCATTAATATATATAATTATATATATATATATATATATATATATATATATAACACTGTCTTTGGTATTATCTTGCTCCCCACCCAATCTCTTTTTAGTCAAGTTGTTGTAACGTATCCACCTTTCATCACTTTTCACAATTTGTTTTAAAACGAAACCATTTCGTCAGGTTTGAAGTAACGAATCGCACACGAAGTCGCCCCCCCCCCCCTCTCCCCATAAACTATTCCTGCACATTCGCGTATGCAAAGCATAATCCCCCTTCCCCCCCCTACACGCACACACGTCCGTTATATATAAGTGTCTACTTGCAAAGTAATTATTACTTGAAAGCAGGTATGTGGCAGGGACACGTAAACTCATTTTTTGGGGTAAGGAGGTCGTTTATATTATATATATATATATATATAATATATATATGTGTGTGTGTGTGTGTGTGTGTGTGTGTGTGTGTGTGTAGATAGATAGATAGATAGATAGATAGAGGTCGTTTATATAGAGAGAGATATAGATATAGATGTATAAAATGAGGAAATCAATCTGACAATATGTGGAGAAATGTAGACAAACACGGGATGTTACACTGGATGGAAGTTTATAATTGGTCTTAGTGTCGATGTTCGAACATTTCGATTTACAAAGAAACATATTTTCTAAACTCATTCAAAACATCATCTTTTAAACAACAAACATCTTTTTTCCTTTACTTGTTTCATATTGTTCTGAAGAAGGTTTCTTTGAAAACCGTAATGTTTGAACATCGTATTTGTCTACATCCCTCTCTCTCTCTCTCTCTCTCTCTCTCTCTCTCTCTCTCTCTCTCTCTCTCTCTCTCTCTCTGTATATATATATATATATATATATATAGAATGAATAGAGAATAAATGAGAAAAGCATGAAAAGGTGCTCAATGCTAATAAAGCAGAGCAGATTTATCATCGATAATAATGATATTATGAATTATTTGGACTCATAACTTTCATAAGTTTCATGCAATCCTCAGATGAGTCAAATGGTTGAGATCTTAAAAACCAGTAGTCAAACTTTTTTTTTTTTTTTTAAGATCTCAACCATTTGACTCATTTGAGGATTGCATAATCATGAAACTTTAAGTTATGAGTCCAAATCATCCATAATATCATTATGTTGATTATATATATATATATATATATATATATATATATATATATATATATTTACTTCTAAACTCAGGTAATTCAGTTTTTCGTTTTTTTTTCGAGCTGACATCTGGGGTAAAAAAATAGAAAAAAAAGAAAGATCGGCACATCCTTACTTGATGAAAATAATCATCAGTATCATACGTAATGGCCAAAAGAAAAGAAAAGACTATGGGGAGCTTTCTATGTTGTATATGTACAAAGCGCTCAATACATTAAGTAGATCAGAATTATCCTGAAGTACCATTCGGGTGAAACCTAAGTAGATAGTGTCTGATTCATGTAGGTCCTTATATATATATATATATATATATATATATATATATATATATATATCCTGGGTATTACACTAAATTGCATATGGTGGCGAGGCTCCAATTCTGGAGATATGGGGAGTATGGTGTCACCCTTTCATTGCCATTACTTACAGATTCACCTTAACCAAGATTTCTAGTATCTGTTAAAATTCGATCTATGAGTCAATAAGATTTTTCTTAGATAATGTATAATGTCTTAAAACCAATCAATCATATAACTGATTGGAAATGATTAATATTAGAAATGAATTCTTGAAACCATAACAGTGGGCAAATTATTTGAATTAAGAATAATTAGTTGAAAATATAATTGTCTATAAATGATTATCATAAGTTAATTAAAACCATTTAATTGATTTCTAAAAAAGACTGACTCTGGCCATTAAATATACTAGCAAATATATGCACCCTCCGGGTGCAAGTATTTAAGTTTTAATGTAATAAAATATTGTATTAAATTAGAAAGGCTAATGAAACTAAATAAGAATACAGATAAAAAGATTTGAAACAGAGGGAGTATAATAAAAAATGGAAGAACTGAAACTTACTCTTCCATCACTCTCGTCTTTCATTGTTATTTTTCTAATTTAAGTATTTAGTTAAAAGAGGAAGTAAAGATAAAATGACAGTTATTTTTTCTTGTTAATGGATTTCATTTAAGATTCATTGAAGAGATTTTTGATTATATTCATTAAAATAAAACCAAACAGTTAGAAATCAATATACTAAGCACATATTTAATAAATCACTTTTTTAATATCAATATGCAAATTAGCCTTCCCATTCACACTGTAAACCACTATTTTGTTGTATATATAAATATAATTGCATGTTGTCAGTATGTAGACATGGTTAACAGTATTAATATGTAAAACAATTTTATAATAATGAGGTTTAAATAAAAAAACAATCATGGAAAATGTGATGTCAATAACTAAGGAAAGTGATATGAGTAGTTATAGTTCGGTTACAGACAGAAAGCACACAATCTCCATTATAATAAGATATGACATGCGTAAATCACCAACTAACCAAGACAATACAATATATTTTTTCGTCTCCGCTATTGATAAGGCTGAAGTATAAACAAGCTCTGAGGATGATTTTTATAAATCGAAATATTGTTCAATATTAGCTATGAATATGATATAAAATCTTTTCACTTTAAACAACATATTGTGTTGTTTTCATATCTTTTATCTATACTCATATATATATATATATATATATATATATATGTGTGTGTGTGTGTGTGTGTGTGTGTGTGTGTGTGTGTAGTTTGGTACATTTATAAATAAAGTGCTCGATATCGGTAATAGAGCAAATGTAGATCTAAGTTAGGATATCATAGACTCAGTCAACGGCTTCAAATAGCTGTTAGTTTAATGACTGCATAGACGAGAAACTGACGGTCACCAAGTGCTGTCGATTCTGTGTCTACGCTATCCAAACATATACACACACACACGCACGGACACACAGACATACACATTCACACTTATACACATATACATGCAAATTGTGTGTGTGTGTGTGTGTGTGTGTGTGTGTGTGTGTGTGTGTGTGTGTGTGTGTGTGTTGTAAGTGATCTACTGTTTGAAATTTCCTGATAGCTTATCATTTGGGAATTTTAAAATTAGCTGATAAATTCACTCAGGTTGTTAGAATGATAGGGTTGTCTGTAGATATGTGCAGATCTATGCAGCAACACACTTACACACACTCACACTTACATACACACATTTACACACACACATACACGCGAGTGCGCGCTTACACACACACACCCAAATGTGCATGTATGTGTGCATAGTATGAATAGAATTCTTTTTTCTGGTTATAGTGATAAGAGAACGGACAAAGATCAACAGCAGCCGAGTTATTTAAGAGACGAATAATCAATAATCACAGGAGGAGGAGGAAAAGGAGGGGGAGGGGGGGAAGATGAGGGGGAAGAGGAAAGCAATGAGAGTTTTGACGATTGGACCACCAGGGGGAGTAAGACATCCACGGAGGATTAACGCGGGATACGTTAAGATAGCAGTTGGACCCTTTAAAAGGGCACAGAAGATTAGAACTGACAGTTCTGGAATGTGGGATGACGCAGGGCCAGAAGTAGGAGGCACCCACAGAGAATCGAACTCACTGCCAAAATCGCTAATCATCACACCACTGGAGGCGCCCTAAAAGAAACTTGTAGTAGGTCCAAAAGTATTAAGCACCCAGTGAGAATCGAACTCACTGAAAATGATCTGCTTGCCCAACTCGCTAACCATTACACCACTGGAGGCGCCACTAAAAAAAAAGCTTGTTCGGGTAGGTGTGTGCATGTGAGTATAAATATTCAAAGCATTTTAGAATAACCAGTTTACGGATATTGGTATTCCAGACAAAAAAAAAAAAAGGGGTCACCACGTCGAGCTAAATACAATAACATTATCTATACATCTTTCCATGTACCAGACACCCGTCCCAGACACATTACCCTGGCCCAAGTGTAATGGGGAGGTACAGACTGGTAGGACGACACATTCCATAGGATTGGAACTTCTGCTCTTCAGGACCCAAGAGAAAGAGAAGTGGTACTAATATTTTTATATTTTATCTTTTCACCGAGTTTCTTCCCATCATCATGTTGCCTATCTAAAAAGAAATTAATCTTATTAGTGTTATCTATTGATATGTAGTGGTGTGCTAATGGGGCATGAAGAGGGTGCTGGCCCCGGGGCATCCAGTTAGGGAACACATCCAATCAAATGAAGAAATGTAATCGTACAAAAATTACCTAATTATTACGTTTATTTTATGAATTTCCATCTAACCAATGTGGCAATTTATGTGTAATTTGGATAAAAAGCTTATTTCATAAATTTCCATCTGTTCTGTAATTTATATATGTATATACAGGGTGTTCGGGATAAATTTGATAGTTTCATTAGGAAAAAGAAAAAGTGCTTGGTAACTACAAAATTTAATGGATAGTAAAGAAATTCAACAGGCACGGAAATGATACTACTGTCAACAAGTTTCACTCAAAATAACCGCCATTAGCGTCGATCACAGCCTCAATCCTGCTCCGGAACCTGGGACAAGCTGATGTTACTGTTTCCCTGAGAAGGGTCTCCAAAACTACCTTAATTCTGTCGATTAACGGGGCTTTTGTAGTACTGACATTGCGGTTGGTGTCTTTCTCAACAGCACCATATACATAATAATACATGGGGGTTAAGATCTGGGGAGTTCGGAGGCCAAACATTGGGACTGGTGTAGTCGTAAAATTCGCCGATAACCATTTTTTACTTTCCCCAGAGGTGTGGCAGGGGGCCGACCCTGCTGCCATACATATGGCCAACCATTGGCTAACATTGTTATCCAGGGCTTGACTACAGTGTTTAGCAACTCCACATTGGCATCTGAATTCAACCTGATACCTTCTCTGAAAAAATGCGAGGAATTCTGCTGTACGAACGCAATCAGATCGTCCAGTTTGCATTTCACATAGCGCTAATACCTTTGGGAAAGGTATGAATCCAACTATTCTCCCTCCGGCTATGGGTAAATAGCAGGGCAGACTGGGCTCTGTAACCTTTGTAAAGCAACCAGTCTATAAAGAGGAAAACACTGAATTCAAACCTGTTAAACTCCACTTCAGAAATTGATCTTGTGTTATATTCTGCTCGTGCAGAGGGATATATATATATATATATATATATATGAGTAAGTGAGGAACTAAAGAGGAGAGAGAGAGAGAGAGAGAGAGAGAGAGAGAGAGAGAGAGAGAGAGAGAGAGAGAGAGAGTACACGTCGTGCATTCTGACGCACAAAAATCTAAAAGGATGTTGTAAAATCATATCCACGTGTCCCAGTGTCTTTCTTTTTTCTTCCCTCACCATTTCAAGCTAACTGTAAATACATTTCAATAGTTTCTTAGAAATGAATTACACAAGATAAGTTAAAAGGTAGGAGTTAGTTTGGTTGTTTCTCCAGATCATAAATATAAAAAACCCTACAATCTATTAAGAAACTCTTATTTGACCCATAAATTTTTCCCGGGACTCATTCAAAGCAAATAAGTGCGTCCCAGGGCATACTAAATCAAAAAGCCATCAGCATCACTATATATATATATAATATATATATATATATATATAGTTGTAATGTACCCGTAACAAGTAATTATCCATGACCTAATTCTGGCACGCTGACACGTTGTTAAGGGGTTTGGCTTGAGAGTTTTCTTTCGCCTTGGCTACTATTTGTCCCTGGGGGGTGGGGATGTTGGTTGAGAGAGATAGAGATATCATGTCTATCCGAAGGGCATGAGAGAGAACAAAACTGGTCGAATCCATTTCATGTGACAATAACCTGCCTCTTCTCCCTTTGTATCTTCTATAAATCAACATCTGCCAAGGTCACTGCACTGTATGTATTTACCCAATTCTTCTGGTTCAGAGTGGGCTTGGGAGTAATGGCAATCAAGGTGTGACTCCACACTCTAGAGCTCCTGAACTGGATCTTCACCGCCCGATGCAGTTTAGTATCATACCTCCAGTGATGCTGATAGCTTTTTGATTTAGTGCGTCCTGGGACGCACATATTTGCTTTGAATGAGTCCCCGGGAAAATTTATAGGTCCCAACTAAAGCTGCATCTCCTCCTTGTGTGTAATTCATTTCTAAAAAAAACTATTGAAATGTATTTACAGTTAGCTTGAAATGGTGAGGGAAGAAAAAAGAAAAAACACTGGGATGCATAGATACGATTTTACTGCCTCCTTTTAGATTTTTGTGCGTCGGGGAAGCAGGACGTGTACCTATCAGCATCTCTGTACCCAGGTTACCCACTTGGGAGTAGGGACAGAGGACGCGGTCGGTTTATTTTAAGCCTCACCGACAGGGGGGGGGGTCTGGGATGTGGGAATTATTATCCATCTGTTCTGTTTCATCTATGGGTAAATAGTATGAAAATTCTGAATTCAAACCAGCTGTACTCTACTTTTAAGATTGACTCTGTGTCGTATCCTGTCCGTGGCAGAGAGGTTGTGTAAATACACACATTGTTCCTGACGCACAAAAATCTAAAAGGACGCAGAAAAATCGTATCCATGCGTTCCAGTGTTTAGCAACTCCACGTGGGCATCTGAGGGTCCTTCAACACTTTTTTCTACAGATTTTCCAGGAATTCTGCTGTACGAACGCAATCAGATCGTCTGCTATGTTACTTTCTTCTAGCCACAGCCTCGTATTCTCTATTGCAATTCTCCAGTTTATGCCTGATTGTTTTTACAGTGTTCAGGGAGCATTGGGCAGCAACCATAATCTCCTTATTTTGATGGCCGGCGCAGATCATCATGATACAAGTTATTCTCTTCCATGATTCAGGTGGGTTCCAGTCATCCATTCTGTCATTATGTATATGAATGAAGAAGGGTCGAAGCTTTTAAATGATGCGTAATGTGCGTCAATACCTCCAACCTTCGGAGAAAAATAACCAAATATAAATGTCAACTTTATCCCGAACACCCTATATATATATATATATATATATATATATATATATATAATCCAAAAGTCCAGAGAAGAAATCTTCCTTACGACACAATAGTTTTCTTTTAAAAACTGTCGCAGTTTGAGAGCTCAATGTGTGCTCTTAATGTTCGAGTCACAGAGCAAATATATAAGTCATCTGATGAATCGGGAGAGTTAGACACTTTGTCTAAGCTCCCGGAAATAGACTATAATGCTCAATCTCTAAGTCTTTTGTTATTTCTTTACTTATATATATATATATATATATATATATATATATATATATATATATATATATAACAATGAATGGAGAAAGTAAACATTTATTTTCTACAATAGATATTTATTTTTCAATCTAATCTCCTTCTTTGTTAATGCACTTAATCCAATACTTATCATTACGTTCAAGAAAACACCGGTTCCTGTTAGATCACCGAAGTTAAGAAGCGACGAGTCAGTTCCAATACTTGACTGGGTGACCACTTAGAGTAACCTGACTCCTTTTGTTTATCAAAAATGACTTGATTCAGTATTAAATAACCCGGAATGGTTTGATATGCCGTAAAACAAAACAACCAACATCTAACCAACACTTATCCATGCTGTATATTATAGTGACTGAACATTATTATTTACCTCGCATCCCACGTATGCAGGTCAGGCACAAGGTCCTATTAATGTGGGAGCACCTACGGGATGCGTGGATCCTATAGGTATTCCCCCTCGGGCGGGGGCGCCTATGCACTGGGCAATAAACCCAGCCCTACCTCTCAATAAAGGGACAGGTGTTGCCTGGGGAGATGCACCCCCCGGAATCATGCCGTTAATATTACTTTACCGGTCCAGAGATCGAAACCAATGGACACAGGTTCAAAATTTCAGATTAAAACTCATCAAAATAAGAGTGTCAGGTTACGGACTTATTGATCCACTCTTGTATTTATTGCATTTTTGCAGATTCTCTCTCTCTCTCTCTCTCTCTCTCTCCTCTCTCTCTCTCTCTCTCTCTCTTCTCTCTCTCTCTCTGTGTGTGTGTGTGTGTATTTCCCCCTTTCTGTATTTCGTCTATCCTTCTCTCTCTCCCTCTCTGTATTTCCCCCCTGTGTGTGTGTGTGTGTGTGTGTGTGTTGAGATACAAATGAACAAAGAAAAGGATGTGTTTACAAAAAGTAGATAGACACACGTGCAAAACGATATCCGCGTCTATTTTAGTATCGACGATCAAATCCGGACGCAGTTGCATTTGTGGATGAGTCAAAAGAAAGGAAGTCATAAAAAGAGGATAAAGAGATAATCTAACCTTTCAAAAAAAAAGAATACAAATTATAACTTTAAGGCTTCAACTAGTCGACACAATAAACGTTTCTATCTATCGATCTATCTATCGATCTATCTATCTGTCTAAATGCATTGATTCATATCTATCTATCTATCTATCTATCTATCTATCATCTAAGTCTGGTCATATCTATCTTTCTGTCTATCTATATATGTCTATCTGTGTATTCATATCTATCTATCTATCTATCTATCTATCTATTAAGTCTCTCTCTCTCTCTCTCTCTCTCTCTCTCTCTAATATATATATATATATATATATATATATATATATATATATAGTTAAAAGAAAGGAAATGAATCCGACGGTATGAGTATAAAATGTTTTCACCACAG
Organism: Doryteuthis pealeii; assembly: GCA_023376005.1. Taxonomy (NCBI): domain Eukaryota; kingdom Metazoa; phylum Mollusca; class Cephalopoda; order Myopsida; family Loliginidae; genus Doryteuthis; species Doryteuthis pealeii. The sequence continues at coordinate 89,628,345 of CM042163.1, read as the reverse complement.
CATTTTGTGGTGTTTTCATATCTTTTTATATATACTCATATATATATATATATATATTATATATATATATATATATATATTAATTTAGCCAAGTTTAAAAAATGATCCCCCCCCCTTAGCAGTAAGAACAGCAACAAGACATGCAACAGAAATGAATGAGTTGAAAAGGAAGTGAAGAAATTCTTCGAGTAGATTATTGCTAAGGAAGGAGTGTAAACAAAGAAGAGGCGCCCCATATTTCACTTTATCCGCATCCTGTGCCCCCGGGGGAGGGGGCGTAAATTGCTGCCAGCAATTGAAACGCTTGCAGAATTTCAAGGCCTTTTTTTTTTTAACCCTTTTGTAGGCATAAGCATATGTCGAGGATCGAACTCACAATATGGTTAGTGAAATGTTTGATGTCCACTACTCCACGGCGAGACACACTGAAGGTAGCCCTACACCTTCAACACACTTTCGTTGGATCTTTTATTATATATATATATATATATATATATATATATATATATATAGGGGCAGTTTGTATGTATGTCCGGAGACACACTCACTATCACCAGATCAAATTTACTCACCGTTATCTTGAAAAATAAGTAAAACAGTCCGTTTTTTACAACAGGGTCAGTTTCTTTATTGATATTATTAGCAGAATTCTGTAGTCATGGTTGTTTTACTAAAGAAAACGTTCGCACTGAAACTTATAAAAATCTTCTGATATAATTATATATTTCCTCTGATATATTTTAGGAAAAAAACTATTTCAGACATATTTTCATCAATAGGTAAGTAATTATGGAAATTTTTGTGAAAATCGGACCATTAATTGATTTTTCATAGAATTTCTAAAAAAGCCTCTAGCCATAACTTGTTTTGGGCTACGTTAAATTTCAATTGATCTAACGGTGCGAAATGTAAACATTGTTTTTCGTTCATAATTTTCATTATTTCCGTAGGCTGAAATTTTTTTTTTAAATCATCAGGAGTTTATTTTAATGTTTCTTCTTTCGAATGGACAACAATTTTTCAAGATGATATTAACCTTTATGCAAGTTTCATTGTGTTAAATGTTGGGGGGTGAATTTCACGGGGAAAATTGGTGGTACATAATGTACATATATATTCGTTTATTACACATGAATGAGATGAGGAAAAATAAGAAATATAACGAAAAATAAACAAACATTCAATGTTCCCTACAATAAAAATATATTGAGAAAGATAAAAAGATAGACAAAGAGAAAAGTCCAAAGGAATCCTAAATCCTAAATCCCATCTTTTTGGATTGGAAGGATTTTTTTTATTCTAAAAGAAACCATATCCTAAGAATTCCATTACATTTTCTTCTCTCTCTCTCTCTCTCTCTCTCTCTCTCTCTCTCTCTCTCTCTCTCTCTCTCTCTCTCTCACACACACACACACACACACACACACACACATATATATATAATGTGTGTGTGTGTGTGTGTGTGTGTGTGTGTGTATAATTAATAATTCAACACTAAAATCATTTTTAGTTAGTAAAATACAGTTCTCTGTGCACAAAAATGCCGAGAAATATCTCAATATTTTCAACAATAAAATACGATAAAAACAGAATAAAAACTCTTGATTTCTAAATTCCATATTGCTCATCCTCAGGTGAACTAATACCACATGTTTTATCTTGTTTTTATTCTATTTTATGGTTGAAAATACTCTCTCTCTCTCTCTCTCTCTCTCTCTCTCTCTCTCTCTCTCTCTCTCTTATATATATTATATATATATATATATATATATATGCGCGTGTGTGCGTGTGCGTGTGTGTGTGTGTTCCTGTGTGTGTGTGTAAGATAATCCAAATGACTGGTGAGTAAGGGATGATTCTATTTATGATCAAAATCTCACTGTACGTACAATCACACTGTATGCTTTTGTAGGTACAAACATACAGATTCATACAAGGATTTTTATAAATCCCTAAGAGAGCTCAATGTATAATAACCAATAAATTGATTATATACAGAGCAACATTTAACTTTTATATTATGGTTTGTCTAGTTCTCAGTTTGTATACATCATATTAGTATATATGTTATGTATATATATAAATGTTTATAATATATATTATTTGGGATTTAATATATATATATATATATATATATATATATATATATTATATATTGGATAATTGTTCTTTGTTGCTATCAAACGAGAATCAAATTTGATTATACACCGAATTTTAAAACGTAACTCTGCTTCTCTGAATACCGACTGCACCCCCACAGCTTCTTTCTTCATCAACCCTTCCAGAAAATCCCTACCCGTGATAGCAGCAGCAGCAGCAGTAGCTGTAACCATAGCAATAAGTAAAAATAATAACCAGGATATTAACCTTTTGTGTAGAAATAAAACGGCAAACTCTTCCCAAAATAAATAAGTAGATAAATAGATAGATGAATAAATAATTCAAATGAAAGAAGAAAGGAAAAGATTGATAAATGAAAGTTTGAAAAACTTAATATTGTAGTTTTAAGACAACAAAATAAACCCGAATTGATGAGGGTTTTTTTTTTTTTCTTACCTTTACCCAAATCAGTCATGATGCTGGCCTAACGTTTTCTGTAGAATTTGTGTAAATGATGAAGTAGTAAAAATCCGACGTTAAAATGATGAGGTCTTTCTTTTTCTTTTTTCTTTTTTTACGATGACATGTTGGAGTTGGAACCGGCGTATTGTCCGCCTCAGTCTGTCTGTCTGTCAGTCGCACACGGTCTGGCCGCTATTGAGTTATTTATAGAAAGCGCCGCATCCCCCATCCCAACTTTCTCACAGGATTTTCACGAAGCTTTTTACGCCTCCCTCTCATTTTTCTGTGCCCGATTTCATTGCTCCCTTCATCATCAAATCCTTACTACAACGCTATTCAATCACTTCGTTACTTTTCCAGATTCTTTTCTTCATTGTTTACCAATAACACAACCAGTTTATTTATTTAATAATAGTTTTGTCTTTCTTTTTCCTTCTTTTAATATAAATTTATTTTTTTATATTTTTATAATCGTTCGTTTTTGGTCGCCTGTGTGTAAATGGTTAATGAACAAGTCTTAATTATAGCAGAGAGCATAAAGTGTATATGAGCGGCTGCCCCTATTGTGACTTTTATGTCAAATGAAAGTAAACCTGATAAATGTGTTATACACACCTCACGTGGTGAAATGGTTAGCGAGCTAGATTTGCAGACCATTGTTAGTGAGTTCGATTCTCACTGGGCGCCCCACACTTCTGGCCTTGTGCCACATCTAAGCTAAGCTTGGTAAATAACTATATCTAGAATATAGGCACCCCACGTGGTGTAATGGTTAGCAAGTTAGATTTGCAGACCAAACCATTGTGAGTGAGTGAGTTCGATTCTCACTGGGTGCCCCTCTACTTCTGGCCTTGTGCCACATCTAAGCTAAGCTTAGTAAATAACTGTCGCGCCAATATAATAATATATTGGCTTGTTCTCTAGCTATGAGTTTAATCATCACAGATGCTCAACAATGGTTGCCTTATGCCAGACTACGCTACTTTTCTCGGTTCTGTTTTATTTTAAAATTATAATTCTTCAATTTTCTTGGTTTTAATTTCAATCTGAAAGTCTTCATATAATTTATAGAGTAAGAGATGTAATTGTGAAGTTAACATGTTCATCTCGCAAACCGTTAATAGTCAGATTTTGATTAAGTACTCCACATTTATTTCCGATTAGATATTTTCTATTATATGATGTTTTATCCCTTTCAATCTAATGTACATACAGTGACACTTATATCTATAAACACTAAACACTAAACAGTTAACCATAAAAAAATGCCTCTAAAATGTCCTCATTCATATACATACATATTCAATGTGTATATAAAATTCATTCATTGATAAATCAACACTGAAAATTTCATTCAAATCGGATAATTCCCTGATTTTTTTTTTTTTTTTTTTTGCGTGATTTTTTTTCTCAATCGGGTAGGTTAAATTTATTTTGTAAAATACGGATTTTACGTCATCTTTGGCAGCCATGTTTAGGAAATATTTTAGAAAAAATAACCGAAAAAATAGTTTAGAATGTATTAAAAATAAATTACATGTGTAATATTATTTTGCTTTTTTTTTTACTGATGCTCATTATGTTACTACTTTTCGACTTAGACAAAACTTTGACCTTAGATAATCGATTTAATTAATTTTAATTCGTTTTTAAAATGAAAAGCAGACGACATTTTGGCAGACCCTACACATTGCTAACTTAGTAGTTGAGGTTCGAGCTTAGAAAAAAAAAGAAAGATGATTTCTAATTCTGTTAGAAAACAGGACACCTTCATAATTTAAAAAAAAAAAAAATTGGCGTAACATAATCTTCTCAACTGTGACATGGAATTGGGTTCACATAAAGGTCAACTCAATAAATTAAACGTTGATTTTTAAAATCAGATAGATCCTTCCCAATTTGCAGATCAGCAACACAATTTTGAAGTCAGCATATTTGTATGCTTGTAAAACATATGATACCTACGGTACTGTGAATATATATATATATATATATATATATATATATATATATATTGGGCTGTTTATATATATATATATATATATATATATATATATATATATATATATATCCCACTCATTTAATAAACATTTCTCACTCGTTGTTTCCATCACTATACGTGTTTACTTTCTCTCTCTCTCTCTCTCTCTCTCTCTCTCTCTCTCTCTCTCTCTCTCTCTCTCTTTCTCTCTCTCTCTCTCTCACCTCGGTCCTCCTTCCTGTCACCCCCCTTCCCAACCTTTAATGCCTCCATCTTTCCTTTGACGGATGACTTAATTAAACCCTGACTCACTCCTTCCTTTCTCCAACAAACGAAAAAGAACACCTACCCTCCCCCTGCCACTTCGCACAGGCCAACTCATTTACTCACATCGACTTGAGCGGCGGCGGCGGCGGCGGAGGCACGGGCGCTGCTGGCGGCGGCGGAGGCACGAACAAGGCATCTGTTGGCCTCATTGATAAAGAATTGCCACTTCCAATGAGCCGACACCTAAATAAAATAAAATATTATCTCAGAACCTATTGACCAACAACACTTAGCTACATTATATATATATATATATATATATATATATATATAATAAAACATGGCCGCTAAAGATGACGTAAAATCCGTATTTTACAAAATAAATTTACCCCCCCCTGATTGAAAAGTGTTACCAAGCTAAGCCAGCAGATTATTGTTAATGAGTTTGATTCTCACTGAGTGCCCCATTATTCTCGGCTTGTGCAAAACTAAGTTGAGTAAATGACACATTTTAACATTACTCAGGCTATCAGACCATTACTAATAAGTTCAATTCCCACAGGGCGCTCCATACTTCTGGCCTTGTGCCAACCTAAGATAAGCTTAGCAAATGACTAAAGAGGGATTGGTAATAATAAATAAGTAGATAAATAAATAAAAAGCCCTGTTGGTGGGGCGTTAGAATAAACTGACTGCACCTCTGCAGAGGGGTAAAACTCCCTCAATGGGGCCACCTGTTTGCAGTGGGTGGAGACCCATGATGCTTAAGAATGAAAACCAGGTAGCTGAGCAACCCATCACATGCAATACTCCATTAGTGCGTCCTGGCCTCATGCCCTAAAAAACATTTAGCGGTGCCTGCTGAAAATACGACCCGTGCTACTTATGAACTCCCTAGCTGTTTGAAGGCATTTTTCACGAAAAGTTAATGCGATATGAAAGCGATATTTTACCCTGCCCAAAGTCTTTTCTCAACAAGTAAATGTAAATATTTTACCTCTCTTTCTCCTTAAAATATTTCTACCAGTTTGAATGCTTTTTTATCGACAAATAAATTTTTTTAGTGGATTGAAGCTATTAAAAGTAAGCCACCACTCGGGGTTTTTATCAAAAAGTAAATGTAAATATTTTTTTAAAAACCTTTAAAACCTTTAAAATATCTTCTTCTTTTTTTTGGGGGGGGGGTATTTTCGTTTCATTTTAATTCAAAACAACTGTCACAAATTTTTAAATAAATCCAACCGATTTTCGAAAATAAAAAGGGAGTTAAATAGTAGTGTGGGTTGAGTTGGGTTTTCAGCAGGACGCATTTATGCAATATGCACTGAAAAAATAAACAAAAAATAATAATTTTAAGATTTTTTTTTAATCAAAAGAGAAAACATTCTTCTCTTTAGAATGTTGTTAATGATACAAAAAGAATAAAAAAAAAGAAAATACAAGATATGTCAAAAAAATTCCAGGACTGGTGTCACAAAAATTTATTTCAAATCCAAACTACAAGTTATCCCCTTCAAAGTAATTCCCCGGGAGTCTAATGCACTTTCCCCTCCTTCTCTGTCATGCTTGCATACACTCCTGGAAGGATTCTTCCAGGATTCTACGTAGCTCTGTCTTCACAGCCTTTTTGATGTCGTGCACATCCTCAGAATGGGTTCCCAAGATGACCCCCTTGAGCTTAGGAAAGAGGAAAAAATCACATGGAGCCAGATCGGGTGAGTAGGGAGGTTGCTCCAGTACAGTGATGTTCTTCTGGACAGGAACTCTTGGAGACTCAGGGCAGTGTGGGTAGCCACATCTCTCACCTCTTGTCGTACACTGAATGAATCAAATGCCGAAGTATCTCTTTGTAGACATGCTAGTTGATTGTCTGTCCCTGTGGCAAGTAGTTTGTAGTTTGTGTTTGAAAAAGATCTTTTGTGGCACCAGGCCTGGAACTTTTCTGACATACCTTGTAAGTTATGAAAGACATAAAAGTGGAATTTAAGTATGGGTACAAGACAATGGGCAGTGCATATGCAATTGTATAATTACATCCCCATTCTCACTCATCTTAAGATGCAGTCCCCATGGTGTAGTGGCTAACATGATGGACTGCAACATCATAGTAAGTGAGTTCAAACTCCATTCTCCCTTTCCAACTAATATCCTTATCCCCACCAGCTATGGATTAAATAATACTACTACTGTTCTTCTACAAGGATGGATTTGGCATTAAGTTACCCACAAAGGTTGATATGCCATTAATAAAAGACACCAAACAAAAAGAAGTTGACAAATAGTACCACTACTGTTTTTCTACAAGGATGGCTTTGGCATTAAATTACCCACAAAGGTTGATATACCATTAAACAAAGAAGCCAAACTGAACTAATACTCACTCACCTTCTTCTCCAATCCGCAATTGTTTTGAAGTCAAAAGACTTTTAAGAAGACATCGAACACCAAACTCATTTTCAGTTTATTAAACCACAAACACCTGCCTCCTTTATTTCATTTGTCGCATCAAAGTTATATACAGGGCCCCCACCCACCCCAATAAAACCCCTAAGTTTTCCCCAACTTTCTCCAAATTATTGATTGCCTCATTGGGTAAATGAATTGAAGCAGCAAATCATGAGAAAACCCAAAGACCCCGAAACCCCCTACCCCCCCTACCCTACCCCCCCACCGGAAACCATTCAATCGAGTCAGGGGGGGGATTGGTTGGTTTATTGTTTTATGTTCATGGCATATCAACCTTTTTCTTCTTTCGGATCATTTAACGCTGAATCAAATCATTTTGATATCAGGCTGCATACAGTACCTGCTGTTGCTTAAGTGGTCACTCAATTAAGTATTGAACAGGCTGATCATTGCTTAACTTTGGTGAGCTCCCACAAGATCACAGAATAGAAGTGATGATGAATCTGTTCCAGTGATGCTGATAGCTTTTTGATTTAGTGCATCCTGGGACACACATATTTGTTTTGAATGAGTCTAGAGGGTGTTGCAAGATGATAACGGTCGTACAATAAAGGAACATGAGTATATATATATATATATATATAATTTAATATACCAAACTTGTTGGTAATCCTTGTGGTAAGAAAAAAATGGCAAATAGTTTGATTGTAAAAATATACTATCAAACTTCACCTGGGGAAAAAATTTGAAAAAAAGAAAAGACCAAGATAGTCGTACCAACCGAAAATAATCGGTTGATACTATAATACTTGGCCAAAAGAAAAAATAATTTATATTATATATATATATATATATAATAACCGCCAGGAAATTCTAAAGCTAAAAAGTAAAGAGTACTCAATACCTAAGTAGAGCAAATAATAAAGTTAAACCTAATGAGTCAGATATAACTACTTAAAGTTTCGCTTAGTATCACATCAGGGCAAAGATCTTTGCCCTGATGAGCTACTAAGCAAAACTGTTAGTAGATATATCTGACTCATTAGGTTTAACTTTTTATATATATATATATATATATATATATATATATATATATATATATCGATTCAGCTGAAATCAAAATTGATAATTTTCATGTTGAACATTTTGATCAGGACATTAAGCCATTTCCTCCATTTTGGATGTCAATCAATTTAGAACTAAAAAACAGATGAATAGACAAACATTAAATACAAAAGGGGGGGGCAGGTTAGCTCAGTTGGTAGAGCATCTGACTAGGAATTGCAAGGTTTCCGGTTCAGTAATATGATCTGGGCAGTATAGTGGGATGCTAATGGTAGGTGTGGCACTCCACCACAACAAAAACAATTTCCTTTGTCTAGCGCTTGTAAAATGGGGATAGACTCCCTTGCTGTCCGTAATTCTACAAGTTTTTTATTGCAATAAAATAAATAATAATAATTAAATTAGAATTAGAAATTAATTTTAGAAAATTGTCTGAACTAGATATATTATACGAAGAATTATTTGGAGAAATTCTTTTTGTTTTTGTTGTTTACATTATATTCTGACAGTTCCATTCTCAGGCCTTCTTGCAATATGAACATCTATAAGGAAAAAGATGTTTTACTCTGGTCTCTTTCTTTGGTATCCCAAAGCAAGAATGCTATCAAACAGATGTTTTGGGTTTGTTTTTTTTTTTACGTATGTGTTAGGGTGTGGTTGTGGGTGAAGGTGTGGCTATGTGTTAGGGTGTGGCTATGTAGGAGGGTTTTCAGTTTCACTTCATCATCATCAAGGCAAGAGTTCCCTTTATTCTCTCTTTCATGTGTGACACATGCCAAATCCTGAAGATAAAAGGTAGGTATATAGTTACAACAATATTAATATATAGATAAGTCATTTATGAAAAAGTTAGTGTATCTCTGCACTAAAGTCGACAAATTTCAATAAATAAAATGAAAAATAAAAGGTTATCAAATTTTTGTTTTACTCAGCATTAAATTTTTAGATATGATGCAAATTTTAAAACATTTTTGCAACATGAATCCTTTCCAAAAAGTGACTCCCTACTCTGTCAATGGGGCTTATAATGCAAGGGGTAAACACCTTCCAAAAATGGAGGGGGGGGCCTGGGTCAGACACTAAATTGCATCCTGTAGTGAGGCTCTAGTTTTGGAGCTCTAGGGGATGTGCAGTCACTCCTGTTGTCATAACTCCCAGGTCCACTCTGACCCAGAATAGTTGTACCTGTTAGGATCCCATTTATGAGTTAAATCAATTGGTTTGAAAAATATTAATATTAGATAGGAATACTTGATATCATATAACTATAAATTATTTGTATTAAGAATATTTACTTGAAACTATAATTGTTAACTAAGGATTATTATTATTATTATTATTAGTTAGCATATAACTGGTTGCAAATAAATTATTATTACCGTATTTGACGGCAACTAGAACGCACTTTTTTTCCTAAATTTTGGCTAAAAAAATTGTCCTGTGTCTAATACATTGTAGGTGAAGTTTGAGACCTCCCGTAGGCCTAGGCTAATCTTCTCTATGATGCTCACTAACCCAACTTACGCCCAGTACTTTTACTACCCTAAACTCCATGCATCCTTATTTTATTGCTGGTATTTTTATAATCAAGGTTATCAGGGGCGTATGGTGGCGAAGAAAAAACAAACACTAAAAACTTTTTTTTCCTGAATCTGACCTGCTGAAATGGGGGTGCGTCTTATATGTCCGTGCGTCTTATATGCCGTCAAATACGGTAAATAGAAATAGTTACTTGAAACTATATAATTATGTATAACTTATTAGTATTAAACAGAAATACTCGAAACAATGGTTTACAAATTATTAGTATTAGACAGGAATACTTGATACAAAATAACTGTGTATAAATTATTTGTATCAAGAATATTTACTTGAAGCTATAATTTTTTACAAATGGTTATCATTAGTTACTTGAAACCATTTGTTTGCAAAAAAACTTTGGCATTAAATAACTCAACAAGGGTCGACATGCCGTAAAACCAACCAGCAAAAATGACTGCAAACAAATATCATTGAAGAAATTTATGTTGTATCCCCACATCTCGGGGAGACAGAGTTGTAGAAATTTGATGAGGATTCTTACTTGTTACTCTCTGCTTCCTTCTAACTCGTCTGTCCGCCATCTTCTCTTAATGGGATGATTTCTCTTCAGGGCTTTCTCTTAACGGTTGGTTCTTCTTTTATTTCTTTGGTTGGTCATTTCTTGTTTAAAAAACTTAATCAACAAGATTTGTTATTTTTCTTATAAAGCTTTATTTCAATAACCCCAGCCCACATTCCACAGCAGATTGAGAGCGACCCCAAAAGTAACGATCACTCTCCTTGAAGGTCTGGTTGCATCTAATCTAAAACTGTTCCCGGATTAATAGTGCTCTACCAGAAGGTCAAGCAGAATGTCACCAGTTGTCAATCATCAGCCATGGTAACTTTCCACTGAATTCCATTATTCTGACTTTAATGAATTTTATTCAAATATTCTTACTACAAGTACATACATAATTCATAAGCTGCCAATGAATTATGTAACATTTATATTTGATAACTTTCAAAATATAATTAACTTAAGTGTAGCAATGAACCATTTCATATTTACAAAGAAAAAAGGAAAAGAGATAAATTCAAAATCATAGAATTATTTACACCAAAACTGAGAGAAAAAAAAAAAACATACCTCAGTTTAAAGAATTTTGAAAGTTTGGTTTGTTTGTTTTATGGCATATTAACCCTTTTCAGATCATTTAATGCCAAAACAAGTTATTTTGATTAAATTTTTCTAGGTTTCAGGTTCTTAATATCCTCAAAGTAGTATATAGATAATTTTCATGGATCATGTCTCCAATAAGCACCCTAGATTCTCAAGCGAGTGAAAGATTCACATTTTAACCCATCACCAGTAAGTTTTGCTTCAAACATAATTATAAACCAACAGATGATTTTTTGCACTGACATTGTATCTGACAAAAACAACTTTTACAAATTGGATATTATTTTTAAACAACATCCTTTATAAATGTTTGAAGAAAAATTTACCGGTGATGAGTTCAAATGTGAACCTTTTGCCTAATTTGAGAAGCTCGGGTGCTTATTGGAGACTTGATCCATTGTCATTAACTTCATTTGTTTTGGTTTGGTTTGTTTAATGGTATAATAATCCTGTGGGTTATTTAATGACAAAAACTTTGAGTGTGAGAGATAAAAGTTGGTATTCAAGTTTTCTTTACAGGTTTATTTTCGTAGATGTATTTTGTGGATGCATTTTTATATCTGATTCATAATTTTATATTTTTATTTCCCTCAAGAATGATACCAATCATGTTATTATTGCCTGTGGTCAGGATTGAACTCACAACCAATAGATTATTGTCTCTTAGAATTGTATTAAGTTAACCCTTATATCCAATATGCAAACAAAAAAACATCAACCCTTTTCAGATCATTTAATACTGAAACAAATTATTTTGATAAAAGTTTTTATGTTTCAACTTCAAATTGCTATAAATAATTTTCTTTAACTTCATTTAGTTCAGTTTGGTTTGTCTAATGGTATAATAACCCTGTGGGTTATTTAATGCCAAAAAAATGTGAAATAAAAGTTGGTACTCAACTTTCCTTTACTGTCGTAATTTTTTTAGATGTATTTTATATCTGATTTATAATTTTTAGTATCTTTTTATTTCTCTCAAGAAGCATAAAATGTCATCCATGTTAGTATTGAATTTTTTATAAATTTTGAAAGTTTTATTTTAAATAACCTAAAGAATCTTTTTGTCTTTTTCTCATTATTTAGTAATCTTTGCTTAATCAAACATACAGTATTGATTGCTTACAATAACAATTGTTGTTGCCAAGTGGTCACTCCCTTAAGTACTGAACAGGCTTATTATTGCTTAACTTCAGTGATTTGGCTAGATCACTTCTAATTTTTCTGCTAATAATAATAAAAAATAAAAAAAATTTAATTTTTAATTTAAACATTTTTTTTTTTCCAATTTAAAAAAAGGAAAAAAGAGGGGGATAATAATAATAATTATTATTATTATTATTATAATTGGTGCACTTGGAACGGTCCCAAAAGGATTGGAAAAGGGTTTGGAAAGTCTGGAAATCAGAGGAAGGATTGACACCATTCAGAACACTGCACTGCTTCCATCTGCCAGAATACTCAGAAGAGTCCTGGAGACCTGAGGAGACTTGCTGTCACTCAGACTCCAGTGAAAGACCATCAGCTAATGCTGATGTGAAAACTTAAAAGGAGTAAATAATAATAATAATAATAAAAATAAAATTAACAATTACAAAATAATGACAATAATAATAATATCAGTAATGCTAATAAATAAAAAAAGAAATAGACAAACAAATGTGACTTTAATATTTCTTACTGGACCAGTCCACCTTATATCAAAATAGGGGGAGTGTTGAAATATTTGGACATATAAGGAATGCTGCAATACACAACCTAAATTTATAGACTAGGCGATGTCACATGGTTTATTCCCCCACAAATCAACAGCCATAATGTGTGGTTGGTTGACTACTTAATCACTGATACTGAGAAACGTCCATTTGCAATGATTGACGAGGGACTTGCAATATTGAAGAGCACCAAGGAACAACCAAAGGATTCTTTACCAAGAATTTCCGCTGGACAAGTGCCCTTGTTTGAAGCCCAAAGACGATGGCCCATAAAATCATAACAAAGTGCTTTAAGCTTGACCCGTCTGTAAGTCTTTTCCTATTTTGTTCTTACAAATGATATGCAGACTTTATACAATATTCTAGAAATGTAGAGCAAAAATAGGAGTTTGTGTAAATACTAAACAGAATGTGACCTGTTCGGTCACCCATTGAGCTCTGGTTAGATAATTGAGATTAGGTAAAAGTGAGTTTGCAAAGTGAATTATTTTTTCTTTTTGAATAAAAAACAAAAACATTAAAAATCATTTTGTAAGATTTCTAAGAAAGGGAATATTAGACCTAATTTAAGGGTCTCTGCTTGTGAAATTTAACATAGAAATACATTTAAAATTCTCCCATCTCTCGCTCTCTACACTGAGAAACTAACATATATAATGAGAAGGTAATCAAGATATACATAGAGGGGAAGAAAGTAACAGGCAGAATGAAAGATTGGTCAGTTTTTGACTTGATTGTATATTGTATATTAATTAGAACCAATTAAAACAGAATTTTTTTCAAACATAACCCAATCCTAAAACTAAGGAATAATTTAGTATAACTTTCGTGTCATTAAACTAAGCAGTAAAAAAGCTTTTAGGGAGCAAAAGTTGATTTGCTCAGCTTTAGTATAATAATAGATATCAAAAAATTTAATACAAACTAAATGTCCCAAGAATCCAGTGGGTAACAGCGCTCTATGAGGATATTCATGTTTCTATTTAAAAAGGATTTTAATTAGTATTTCATATTTATTTACCAGCTGTCCATGGTGATATTGATGCTTCTATTTAGGAAGGAGTGAAGGATTTTAATTAGTATTCCTATCTGATGCTTCTATTTAGGATGAAATATTCAAATTATTACTTCTTAGTTATTTCTGTTCTAGGTAGAATTTGGATGATTAAGAATGACAGTGTGGATGCAGACCCCCATAAAAATATTGTTCAAATGCAAATTGGACTGGAAGTGTTTTTTTCTAATAAAAATCTCACTCTGATGTACTATTTTTGCTGGGTGGGTCACACTCCTTATTTTTCTCTCCCTCTCACACACACACACACACACACTTTTATTCTTATATAGATTTTACAAAAGAAAAACTTTTTTCTTTTCTTTTTTTTTTTTAATCAAAGTAACAACATAAAAATATTGAAAATAGAAATTTGTTTTAATTTTTTAATAGACATTTTTTTAGAAAAAAAAAAGGAGAGGAAGGACTTTATTCTTTTTATTACTTAAACCCCCCCCCCCCGAAATCCATTCCTTCTTTGCACGTTGTTTCGTTCATAATAAATGCCACCCACCCACAATTATATTATAATTTAATTTTTTTTTCAATTATTTGTCCCTACCACATAAAATGTTGGACATCTTTCGAGGTCGGCCAATGAAAAGTTTTATAAACAAACAAATAAATAGTTAAAGCGTTGACAAAAATGTTGAGCAATAATTCCAATACCATTTTCCATGTGGGCGTCGGCAGTGGCATATTTAAACGAAGAATAACGTAAGGAATGATGAAATATCGAAACTCTAAGAGTTTTTGTGGAACAAGGGAAACTAAAACACAAATGGTGAATCCGATCTTCCAGAAAATGTTCTTTTTCTTCATGTCCGTGCAAACTTGGAAAATCGAAAACCAATAAAAAGGAATGAGAAGGAAGCGTACGAGGTAATGACGCCGGAAGATTTTCGACCACACATAAAACGTGTAGTGACGATTGTCAGCCAGGAGGTATTCATGAACGTATGTAAAACGACCAATTGCAAGAGCGGCAACAACTGCAAATCCAATGCTCCACACTTTCTGCTCTATGGAGAATTTTATCCAGTTGTTGATTTTGGTGGGCGACAAAAGATGGGGACTTGCAAAAAAGGAAGATACCATTAAAAAGTAAAAAATCTGCGGAAAATTCATCGTAACTTCGTGGTGTGTTCGATCACCAACGACAATACCATCGTTAAAATAAACAAACAATAAGAAAACCGAACCGACGATAAGGTAACTCCAGGTTTTGATAATAATTGACAGAATGAGTTCCAGAACGGCTTTTCGGTTTCGTTTTACATTTGTAACGAGAAGATTGAAGAATGTTTGTAAAAGAAGAAAATCCTGTTTTCTTTGAGATTTGACATTTCTTTTTTGAATTGCCATCCATTGAAGAATTGCTTGTTGGACTGAAATTCCTGCCATAAATGCCACCCAGACAATATTGTCTGGCGATAGAGAACAGCCACAATTCCTGTCAATGCAGCCAGAGTGCTCCACTGTTTCAAATGGAGCAAGTACATCAATAAAGTGAAAAAGGTTGAACCAACGTCCGTGTAATAAAGAAATGTGAAAAAGTAGAGAATTGGGAAACTTCCAAGTGTTACAGCAACGAGGAATGTGTAGTTGGTGTTCATTTTCTGAAAAAGAAAAATTTAAAACAATTCAAAATTTTGTGTTTGTTAAAAAAAAAAATAAAAAACAAAAACAAAACATAAATGTAGATTAAATTTTTACAACAAAATGTTACAATTCATGGTATCCTGAATTGTTGACAAAACCCTGTAGCTGAATAAGGGGCCATTGGTTTTCAGATCAGCCAGTGTAAAATACCAGGACTGTTGGTGACCCTGACCCCAGAGGTGCAAATCTCACACGTCACTTGATTAGTTAGTTAGAGAATCAGTTTCAACCAGAGATTGGAGCAGAGTAGACGTGCTACTGCAAGGTTGATTCTCATCCACGCGGCGAAATAGAATGGGTTAGACTAATAAAATCTTGATCAAGAAAATAAAAGTCTTGTAGTTCATTTAATTAATTACAATGACTAGAGTTAACCCAGAAGAAGCTCTTAGTTAGAAGACAGCAACTAGAAGACGACAAAATGACAGCCAGACAAGAAGTCAGCAGAAGCAGTGAAACAGAAATGAAGCAACAAGTCTCTGTCTGTCTGTCTGTCTGTCTCTCTTCTCTCTCTCTCTCTCTATCACCAGAGTTTCCTCTCTCAATCATATACTGAATGTTGGGTATATACAGTTATACAACAAAAACATTGAGGTAAAAATTGATGGCTGACATAAACATGTTACATAATTCATAAGTAGCTTATGATTTATGTACATACCTGTAGTAAGAATATTTGAATAAAGTTCATTAGAGTTAGAAGAACTGGATTTCAGTGGAAAGTTACCATGGCCAATGATTGACAACCGGTGACATTCAGAAAGAAAGCGAGCGATTAGACGCGAGATAGTTTTAGATTAGATATGACCAGAGAATCCAGGGTGAGTGGACCTATAGGTCGCTTGCTCTGAGGGTCGGTCTCCCCACGACGGAATCATGAGTTGGTTTGTTGAAATAAAGCTTTAGAAGAAAACAACAAATCTTGTTTATTAATGATTAACTTAAAACAAGAAATGACAGCCCGAGGAAATCAACAGAGAAAAGCAACCCCAGAAGAAGTCCACTAGATTGACTGAAGAACATGGCGACCAGCCAAGGTAGAAGCAGTTAACAAGTAAGAGCCATCATCACATCTTCTATCTATCTGTCTGTCTGTCTATTATATACCCAATATATGTTAGGGAGTATATAACAAACATAAAATTCATTAAATTGAAATCTGGGCACAATTTGAAAACTTAGGGGCCGGTATAGCTTACTCGGTAGAGTGTCGGACTAGGAACCAAAAAGGTTCCACGTTCAATACCGGCCCTCACCCACTCAGCATATGAGTAGCACAGAGATTGGTGCGGTAAAGTAAGGAGCTGATGGTAGGTGTGGTGCTCTACCTCAGATGCTAAAAACAATCTCCTTGGTCTAGCGCAACTCCGTCAACTTTACTTTTTTTACTTGCAATTCTGAAAAAAAAAAAAAAAGATGGTCAATATTAATCTACTATTCAATTTCTTGTATAATAGAAAATATCTTTTTCAACTTTGGTTACAGTGAACTTTTTTAACATTTCAAATCAGGAATATGAAATCATTTATTTACTTGTATTAAATTATCAATTTGCTTTTATTTACTTTTTATTTTATTATTATTATGATAATATAATTCATTAAAGAAATATGAATTAGTTAGCACTGAGATTATAAATACCTATTAGATTAATTTTTAGTTTTTAACCAACAAATTCTCTTGAACATTGACTGGTCTTTAATTATCTTTTGTACAATGCAACTATAAAGTTATCATAACTTGGATTCTAAAATTGAGTATTTTAGCAAAAGTCATTAAGATTGGTGAATTTATTCTTTATATAAGTGTGGTTTTATGCTAAGTGTTTTAATTCAATAAATATCTATTAGTATTATTTTGTTGATTAATATCTTAATTTTTTTCCTGTTTCCAGAAAATGCAAACACAAAAATAGTAGAAGCAATATTTCCTCCAAACCTTCTACAAAGTAGATTACCTTCCTTGATGGATATTGATGATATCTATGATTTTACTGCTTTTCCATTAAACAATATTACAAACAATATTTTGAGGTTGCTATTAATATTGGGATTTTTACTTCTAATGTTTCGAATGAAATTCATTTTGAATCGAATGCTTAAATATATTTAGGAATTGTTATTTCTAAAATCACATTTCAAAATCCAAACACAACTACATCACAAGGAATCAAATAGAATGTCAATAATATTGTATTGTCTTTACAATATTCACCCCCCCCCCACTAATGATATCCATTCAGAGGTTTAAAATGATTTAAACCAAAATATGTAGACAAAAGATGTCTATATTATTTAACCATATGTTTAAATTGAGGAATGCTACCTAAATACATCCACTAATATATATATATATATATATATATATATATATATATATATATATTGTATTGTAGTCTTGGAAGACTATATAATTTTTGTGCCCCTGAAGTTACAGTGCTCCTGTGACTGTGAAGACCAATGTTTGAAAAAACAGCCTCGACCACAGATGTTGCATGTGAAGGCTGTCCCTGAAGATGTTGATGTGCCCGTGCTTTGTTGCCGTCACTTTCTTCTGCACCTCTTGGCTTCATGGTGTTGCAGCAGGGTGATATATATATATATATATATATATATATGAAAGTAAAAATGGAAGTGAATCCGACAGTATGTATAGAAAGTTTTTAGAAAAAACAAGATGTTATTAGTTTGAAGACAGATCTGTTTCGACCTTAAAAAAGCGGTCGAAACAGATCTGTCAGCAAACTAATAACATCTTGTTTTTTCTAAAAACTTATATATATATATATATATATATATATATATATATATATATATATATATGGTTCTTTAATATTTGTTTCATTAGTAAATGTTTGGAATTCAAGTTTTTGTGTGTCTGATGATTTGTTGTTTGTCCAAACATTCTGAGATGATTTCAATCCAATAAGAATAATTTTCAAAGAGATTTATGGATTAATAGGAACCTAGCAGGTACTACCACTCCCGGTCAGAGTAGAATTGTGAGGAATGGCAATGAAAGGGTACTCCATATTCCCCAGATCTTCAGAACTGGAGCCTCACCCCTGAATAGAATACACAGGACATAAAATGAAAGAGACATTTTCAGTCAGAAATTTTATCATTTATTTTATTTTGATTTAAGAAAAAGATTATTCATTTGGTGGTTGGTTTTAATGGCGATCACAATTCAAGTGGAAAGAAAAATTAGGGAATCATGAAGTTGTTTGTTTACATTTGATTTATTCTTTATATTTCAAGATAAAGATCTCTTCATCAGAAGATTTCTAAAAGTCTCGAGCTGTTAGTTTGTTGCTAGAAACTGTCCATTCTGTTGTATGACAGGTGAGGTCTTCCTTCAAATTCTCTGCGGATGTGTGTGTGTGTGTGTGTCCAACAATGTTTTAGTATCATTCCAGGTTTGGCCTACTCCCCCCCCCCTTTTTTTATTTAATTATTTATTTCCATTTCCCAAAGTGACATTTTGTTTACAGAAAAGCCACAAAATATTAGTTTGTCTGACATTATGCTGGTGAATGGAGGAATTTTGATGAAATGTTTGACAATTCAGACAATTATTAACATAACTTGTTTTGAGGTTCATTAAAATATTCGATGCATATCACATTTGTGCTTCTTGGCCTCCTGTCCTAAAAAACACTAAGTGGTGCATGCTGAAAATTATGAACCACTTAGCTGTTTGAAGTCATTTTTACCGACAGGTTATTTTCAATTAAAATAAAATGAAAATACCCCCCCAAAAAATATTTTAAAAGTGTGTGGGGGGGTTAAGATATTTACATTTATTTGTCAATAAAAAAACCCTGGAGATTGGCTGTAAATTTTTGGTTTCTTATCACATTAACTTTAATTAATTAATGCCTTCAAAACCACTAAAAAATTATATTTGTTGATAAAAACGGCTTCAAACCACTAAAAAAATATTTATTAAAGATGGGGAATCTACAATTACTAGTTGATAAAAATTTTGGGAGGGGGGTAAAATATCGCTTTCATATAGCATTAACTTGTTGGTAAAAATGCCTTAGTGGTTCATAACTAGCACTGTTCACTTTTTCAGCTGGTATCGCTTAGTGTTTTTTAGGGCAGGACACCAGGACACACACACAAATGTATGTATATATAGATATATAAATAAAATATGCAATGAAAATAATGACTAACTGACCTTTAGTCTTAATAGATCCAACAGAAGAAGAAGGCAACAGAAGAAGAAGAAGACGAAGATGCAGAAGGAGAAGATGAAGAAGGAGAAGGCAATAGAAGAAGACAAAGAAGGCAACAAAAGAAGGAGAAGGTGAAGAAGAAGAAGGCAAAGAAGAAGGAGATGAAGGTGAAGAAGGAGAAGATGAAGGAGAAGATGAAGAAAGCAACAGAAGAAGGCAATAGAAGACAAAGAAGAAGAAGGAGAAGATGGAGAAGAAGGAGAAGGCAATAGAAGAAGACGAAGAAGGCAACAAAAGAAGAAGAAGAAGAAATGATTAATCAACCAAATCCAAAGGAGATACTTACAGGATGCATCCGTTTTAAGAGCAAGAAAAGCATTGCAACATTCCCAGTTGAAAAGAGAAGATTTGTACATCGTAGTGCGTATGTTGTGCAGAATATATCAGGTTTGAATGAAAACAATTTGGCTGGTAATGCCAATATGATGTAAGATGTTGAGTATAAACCAGGAAGTGTTGTAATCATTGATCCCACTGGAAACAAACAAAGAAAAGGAGAAAAGAAAAAGAACAATTAATCTCACAATTACATAAAGGTGTCACTGTAGCGTTTTTGACATTGTGTCAATTATGGGAGTAAAATAAGGAATTAAATTCAACAGTAGAAAATAGATAAACACAAAGTATTCAAAAAAGATGAATTTATTCTTCACGGTGAAGTCGACATTATAACATTTCGGTTTTAATACTTTGTCCATTTCAAGTCCCGATGAAGGTTTGTTAAAAACCAAAACGTTATAACGTCGACTTCACTATAAAGGATGTCAAATATATAAGACATGGACCAATTCTTTTCTGTAGATACACTAAATAAGAAGTAAAACCTGTGGAATGGCTTATTGTTGGTATTAGCCAAACAGTGAGGGAGTCTATCCCCTTTTTGCTAGTGCTACACCAGGGAGATTGTCTTTTCTATGGTAGAGTGCCACACCTACCGTCAGATCCCAGATGCTTAACCACTGAGATCAGATTACCCAACCTGTGCTACTCAGGCACTGAGTTGGTGAGGATCTGTATCTAACAAGGAACCTTGCAATTCCTAGGTGAATGCTCTATTGACTGAGCTAACTAGCCCTTAGTATCACACATTAATTAATGACCATGTGCCAGACTAAACTTTTTAAATACAGTATCGTCCCTAAATAAGTAAATTTTATTATTTTTAGTGGAACACTATACAATTAAAATGGATATCATTAGGTATTATTTATTACCTAATTCTATAACATTGAAATTTTAAAACCAAAAAAGTTTTCATAATATATATATAATTGGTGGATTTATTTTTGGACAGCTAAATAGCCATATGTTCTCATTTTCACATTTTCAAGTGGAACAAAAAAATCCCCAGAAAGTTGAGCATTGTCTTGGTGATCATGAACCGGGGTGGGGGGTATTTATATATCCCACAGATCTCAAGGAATGAGGGATTTATTTTTGGGAACAATATGGTAACTGGATGCATGTGGGATGTTCATTTCATCTACACTTGAATCTTTAAAGAACAAAAATAAATTTGAGATTTGAAATAAAATACAATCATATATCAATCACAATTAGATAATTATTGTTGTTTTGTGTTTTATAAATGAATGAGGGCCAGTTTAGCTCAGTCTAATTTGAGCAAAAAAACTGCATTCCATGAATAAGTGTTTAACAGTCAAAGGTGTTTAACATGTTTCACACTGTGGTTATTGTTCTTGTTTGAGTGTATAGGAGTGCGTTAGTCTTGTGTGATCAATGCGTAATTGGGACACAATGACTTGTTCCTTTCTAGACTTCCTTAAAGTTGGTCTCCAGCCTCCCAAAGTGGATTTGATTAGGAAGAGTTTATTGTGGATGTTGTTATTCCAGCGTTGTTGCCATTTTGTATGAAGAAATCTATTAATTTTAGGTTTCAAATCAGTATATGGAATCTTGAACTTGTCGGGCATCAAATCTAGAACCGATTTAGCTGCAGAGTCAGCTCTTTCATTCCCCCCCCCCCTCACTCCTAAACGGATTGGGTCCCACAATTGTCAGTGGTGGTTATCATCGCATCATTTACAATTAAAAAAAAAATAGAATAAAAATTTTGGGATTTTAACAAAAAAATTTGGTGAATATCGCATAAATGCGTCCGGTCTCTGACCTAAAAACGCTAAGCAGTTCCTGCTAAAAATCCAATCTGTGCTATTTATGAACTCCTGTTTCAAGGTGTTTTTCTCCCGAAAAGTTAATGCAATATAAAAACAATTAAATGTAAATATTTTACCTCTTTAAAATATGTTTTTTAGCGTTTGAAGACGTTTTAGAGACAAATAAGTTTTTTTAGTGGTTTGAAGGCGTTAAAAGTAACCCACTCCCAGGTTTTTTTATCGACAAAATATTTACCCCCCACCCTTAAAATCTTTTTCTTTTTTTTTCGGTATTCTAATTTTTATTTTAATTCAAAACAACTGCCACGAATTTTTAAATAAATACTACTGAGTTTCGAAAATAAAAACAATCATTACGTTATTCATAAGTAGCACGAGTCAGATTTTCAGCAGGCACCGCTTAGCGTTTTTTAGGGCAGGAGGCCAGGACGAATTTATGCGATAAGCACCAACATCTTTTTTCTTTTTTTTTCTTTTTTTTTTTTTTTATCAATTAAGAAAAAATTGGAAAATAATCAGAACATTAAAAAAAAAAATTAAATAGCATCATGAATTATGACTTTTTATATTTCTGACATTGCGGAACGACTGTATTCATTCATCGCTTTACCGATGAAAAGTAAACAAAAAATGAATTTTAAACAAATTTATGTTACAATTAAATGAAAATTATTTTTGTTTTCTCTTTTTTTTTTTTTGCTGTCTAGCAAAAAGAAAGAGAAAAAAAAACATTTTACATTTTTTATTTCTTTTTTTCAATCGGGTGCAAAAATCACCGAAAAGTGAAAGTGATTGTTTTGTACAGAAAGAAAAAAAAAATGTTCCTCCCAATTTGTTTTTAATCTAAAATGACACAAACATAAAAATCTCTGGATATTTTACTGTAAATAATGAAAATAATGTTAAAACTGAATTTCATTAAAATTTAACGAAATATTAATTGAAATAAATCAAAGAAAAGGTTGAAGTTGAATTTTTAGGTCAAATCAATTTAAGTAAAACTCGTCACAAAAATCTTTTTCACCGCCGTCGATTTTTTTTTTTTTTTTTTTTTCATTAAATGAATATTCAATCATTTAAAGAACTTTTGTTTCTTCTTTTATTCACACCTTCGGTCTTTTGTCTTTTTTATTTAAAATAAGGGTGGGAGGGGGGGGGTCAAATTTAAGTAACATAAAAAAAAATCAGAAAGTTTTGAAATAAAATAACTGATGCATTATAGAAGCCATTCATTGATAAATCAACACAGAAAATTTCATTAAAATCGGATAATTCCCGGATTTTTGGTTAAATATTTTTCAAACGGGGGTTTTAATTTGTTTTGTAAAAACACGGATTTTTCTCTAAATTGGGTATACCTACACTTGTAAAACTATAAATCACAATATTTTTGTTTTAAATGCAAAATAAATAAATGAATAAACAACAAAACGGTAAAATAATTTTTATTGTAGAAGTTCAATTCATTGATTTTCTCTGAATAGATTAGAAAAGTCAAAGTTGAAAAATGAAAGAAAAACGTGTCAGTTTTTTTTCTAATAACTTTTTTTTTTTTTTAATGAATTTTTATTCATTTGATAAATGTAAGGGTTTTAAAATTTTAGAATAACTAATTGTGATTTTTTGTTGTTGTTTTAAGGGTTGGATTTTAAAGTTCAATGTTAATTTTACAAATTGCAAATGAAAATCACAGCCATAAAATAAGGTGATTGATCTTTTTTTTTAATCTTATTTTTAATTTGCTAATTTAGAGCGTAAAGTTGTTTTTTTTTTTTAAATAATTTAATTTTCTTGCAAATACAAAAACTTTATGTGGACAAATAAAACAATTTACTAAATTTAATTTTTTTTACTAATTTTTTTGTCCATCTTGTAACTTTATTTTAAATTTTCAAAACTGTATTCTTGATTTAACGATAAATTTTAGATTAAAAAAAAAAAAAATAAACGTTAAATGAATGTATCGAACAAAATTTTGTTAATTACAGTTTAATTAAAAGGAATTTTTAATTTATTTAAATTTGGGAGATTCAAATTAAAAGAATTCTTTCGTTTGTTGTTGGGTTTTTTTTTTTTTTTTGGGGGGGGGGTCTCTTTTTCTTGGATCGATTTACACTTACCTTTTCCTTTTAAAGAAAACATTAAAACAATAAGATTTGTTTTCTGTTAAAGTTAAATTTCAACTCAACTAATTAAAAAAATAAGAAAAGAAAAAATAATAATTTAAACTAAATTAAGATTTTAATATTCTTAAACAAATAGTTCTCAATAATTATTATTGAGATCTGTTTAAAAATATTTTTTATTATCTTTATCATTTTATATTTGTTAACAATATTTTTTAAACAACATAACATTTATTATTGAATAATAAATGTTACGTTGTTTAAAAAGTATTGTTTTTAAATCGCGATATCTTTTTAAACTCTTAACAAAAAACAAACCAAAAAATATGTTTTAACGTCTAATCAATATGTAAATATTTTTGATTTTTTTTAAATTCACCTTATATAATCGATCATATTTCATTTATTTATTTATGTCATCAAAAAGTCAATTTGCTTTGATGATCCAACAACAACATAAAAAAAAGAGAGACGTTTTGTTTCTACAAGAAGAGAAAATAAATAAATAAAAGTCCGAGAGAGAGAGAGACAAGAAAATGACGAAAGACAGAAATATCAATAAAATAATCCAATAACAAACTCAGAAAGAAAGAAAAAATGAATTATCAACATATTCTCATCCTTTCGAAGTCGATAGAGAAGAAAACAAAAGAATTGCGAAAAATAAAATAACATTAAAATCAAAAAGTTGGAAGGTGAAAAAAAAAAAAGAGTGAAAAAGTCAAAAGGGGAATAAATAGATGAAGTACGTGTGAAAAGTTTCCATCGCAGTAATGTCTCGCCTGGGGTACGTGAAAAGTCTCGTCCATGTAAGGAGTTGGTTGGGATGAATGAATCCATTTTAAAAGTAAAGTGGAAAGTCCAAGGAAAACAGCCAAACATGAAGCACAAAACCATGTGAAAGTGACGCGGCCATATTGGATAACGCACCGGTCAAATTAAACCTACTTTTTCTTTAACCATAGGCAAGGGAGAATACTTCTCAACATTTATACAAGAGTTATCGCCCTTGCTTTATTATTATTATTATTATTATTATTATTATTATTATTATTATTATTGTTGTTGTTGTTGTCGTCGTCGTCGTCGTCGTCGTCGTAGTAGTAGAAGAAGAAGAAGAAGAAGAAGAAGAAGAATATTAAGGACCAAGTTCAAATAATAAAACGTACAAGTGTCACTGTCACTTTCACTTATAGCTATGTGTTGATTGAAAGCAGGAGAAGGCAAGAAGAGAGACTCACTCCCTTTTATTGACTGAGTTAGTCTCCTTCTTCTAAAACTCAAAGAAAGGTGTAATGTTGCTGTTGTTGTTTGGGTTTTACGGCATGTCAACCCATTTGGGTCATTTTATGACGAAGATGTTTGTTTTATTCATTCATGGGGACTCATTTTTTCAAAACTCAATTTAAAAAAACGTTTTTTGCAAACTCTTTTTTTTTTCTATTTAACCCATAGATGGCACCATAACAGTTACTACCACTCCGGGTCAGAGTGGACTAGGAAGCAATGGTGATGAGGGGTGCCTCTACATTCCCCAAACATCCAGAACTGGAACCTCACCATCAGATAGAGTTTAACGTCATATCCAGGTCATGAAGACCCTCAGCCACCCTTCTAGTGCATATATGATAAGAAGGGTTTGGGGTTGCCATAAGGCAACAGGGTCAAGACAATGGGTTGACGTGACCATCAGATTGATCGGGGGAGTCCCTCCGACGCCAGTCTATCCTTACTAAGGGCCAAAGTGAAGTGTTGCATGTCATGGACTGCTCAGCCACTAATATCAGGAGTTGCCATCTATGGTTAACTGGTGGTCCATTGGGAGGGG
>CM042163.1:89507699-89602494 GCA_023376005.1 Doryteuthis pealeii | reverse complement strand
AAAAGAGAGTAGATGGGGTAAAATTGAAAAAAAGGTTTTCTGATGAACGGTGGTAAGTAAAATAGCCATAGAGCCATGTGTCTTTACTGGTTCATGACAAGGGCATAAGAAAACGTCTCTACTGTTCAAAGAACAGATATTAAAACAGGTATGCTAAACAATGCGTGTGCCAAGGTGGACTGATCGCGGCCTCTCAGCAAGTACAGGTGCGACCCCACGCGCAGCTCAATTATCAACACAGTGTCTCTCACACTTTCTTGCCTCGCCCTGTTCGGCTGGGGCTTTAGAATATACAGACAACACTTCTGCAGAGGATAAGACCCTATTCCCAATGGAGTCCACCAGTTTAACCATAGATGGCAACTTCCTGATATTAGTGGCTGAGCAGTCCATGACATGCTAACACTTCATTTGGTCCTTAGTAAGGATAGGACCTGGTCGGTCGGAGGGACTCCCCCGATGCAATCTGATGGTCACGTCAGCCCATTGTCCCTTGACCCTGTTGCCCTTATGGCAAAGCCCCAACCCTTCTTATCCTATATGTCTAGAAGGCTGTGGCTGAGGGTCTTCATGACCTGGATATGAAACCGTTAAACTCTATCTGATGGTGAGGTTCCAAGTTCTGGATGTCTGGGAATGTTAGAGCAGCCCCCTCATCAACCATTGCTTCCTAGTCCACTCTGACCCGGAGTGGTAGTAACTGTTATGGTGCCATCTATGGGTTAATAGAAAAAAAAAGGAGTTTGCAAAAAACGTTTTTTTTTTAAAATTGAGTTTTTGAAAAAATGAGTCCCACAATGAATGAATAAAACAAACATCTTCGTCCATAAAATGCACCCAAATGGGTTGACATGCCGTAAAACAAACAACAACACAGCAACTTAGGACCTTTCTTTGAGTTTTTAGAAGGAGACTAACTCAGTCAATAAAAGGGAGTGAGTCTCTCTTCCTTGCTTCTCCTGGCTTTCAATCAACACATAGCTATAAGTGAAAGTAACAGTGACAACTTGTACGTTTTTATTATTTGAACTTGGTCCGTAATTATTCTTCTTCTTCTTCTTCTTCTTCTTTCTTCCTTCTTCTTCTTCTTCTTCTTCAACTACTACTACGGGACGAACGACGACGAACGACAACAACAACAACAACAACAATAATAATAATAATATTAATAATAATATAAGCAAGGGGCGATAACTCTTGTATAAAATGTAATGAGAGTATTCTCCCCTTGCCTATGGTTAAAGAAAAAGTAGGTTTAATTGGACCGGCGGGTGCGTTATCCAATATGGCCGCGTCCACTTTCACATGGTTTTTGTGGCTTCATGTTTGGCTTTTTCCTTGGACTTTCCACTTTACTTTTAAAATGGATTCATCATCCCAACCAACTCCTTACATGGACGAGACTTTTCACGTACCCCAGGCGAGACATTACTGCGATGGAAACTTTTCACACGTACTTCATCTATTTATTCCCCTTTTGACTTTTTCATCTTTTTTTTTTTTCACCTTCCAACTTTTTGATTTTAATGTTATTTTATTTTTCGCAATTCTTTTGTTTTCTTCTCTATTGACTTCGAAAGGATGAGAATTGTTGATAATTCATTTTTTCTTTCTTTCTGAGTTTGTTATTGGATTATTTTATTGATATTTCTGTCTTTCGTCATTTTCTTGTTTCTCTCTCTCTCGGACTTTTATTATTTATTTTCTCTTCTTGTAGAAACAAAAAGTCTCTCTTTTTTTTATGTTTGTTGTTGGATCATCAAAGCAAATTGACTTTTTTGATGACATAAATAAATAAATGAAATATGATCGATTATATAAGGTGAATTTTAAAAAAAAATCAAAATATTTTACATTATTGATTAGACGTTAAAACATATTATTTTGGTTTGTTTTTGTTAAGAGTTTTAAAAAAAGATATCGCGATTTAAAAACAATACTTTTTAAACAACGTAACATTTATTATTCAATAATAAATGTTATGTTGTTTTAAAAAATATTGTTAACAAATATAAAATGATAAAGATAATAAAAAAATATTTTTAAACAGATCTCAATAATAATTATTGAGACTATTTGTTTAAGAATATTAAAATCTTAATTTAGTTTAAATTATTATTTTTTCTTTTCTTATATTTTTTAATTAGTTGAGTTGAAATTTAACTTTAACAGAAAACAAAATCTTTTGTTTTAATGTTTTCTTTAAAAGGAAAAGGTAAGTGTAAATCGATCCAAGAAAAGACCCCCCCCCCAAAAAAACAAACAAAACAAACAACAAACGAAAGAATTCTTTTAATTTGAATCTCCCAAATTTAAAATAAATTAAAAATTCCTTTTAATTAAACTGTAATTAACAAATTTTGTTCGATACATTCATTTAACGTTTATTTATTTTTTTTTAAATCTAAAATTTATCGTTAAATCAAGAATACAGTTTTGAAAATTTTAAAATAGTTACAAGATGGACAAAAAAATTAGTAAAAAAAATTAAATTTAGTAAATTGTTTTTATTTGTCCACATAAAGTTTTTGTATTTGCAAGAAATTAAATTATTTAAAAAAAACAACTTTACGCTCTAAATTAGCAAATTAAAATAAGATTAAAAAAAAAAAGATCAATCACCTTATTTTCATGGCTGTGATTTTCATTTGCAATTTGTAAAATTAACATTGAACTTTTAAAATCCAACCCTTAAAAACAACAACAAAAATCACAATTAGTTATTCTAAAATTTAAAACCCTTACATTTTATCAAATGAATAAAATTTCATTAAAAAAAAAAAAAAGTTATTAGAAAAAAAAACTGACACGTTTTTCTTTCATTTTTCAACTTTGACTTTTCTAATCTATTCAGAGAAAATCAATGAATTGAACTTCTACAATAAAAATTATTTTACCGTTTTGTTGTTTATTCATTATTTATTTTGCATTTAAAAAAAAATATTGTGATTTATAGTTTTACAAGTGTAGGTATACCCAATTTAGAGAAAAATCCGTGTTTTTACAAAAACAAATTAAAACCCCCGTTTGAAAATATTTAACCAAAAATCCGGGAATTATCCGATTTTAATGAAATTTTCTGTGTTGATTTATCAATGAATGGCTTCTATAATGCATCAGTTATTTATTTCAGAACTTTCTAATTTTTTTCATGTTACTTAACTTTGACCCCCCCCCCTTATTTTAAATAAAAAGACAAAAGACCGAAGGTGTGAATAAAAGAAGAAACAAAAGTTCTTTAAATGATTGAATATTCATTTAATGAAAAAAAAAAAAAAAAAAAAAAAAAAATCGACGGCGGTGAAAAAGATTTTTGTGACGAGTTTTACTTAAATTGATTTGACCTAAAAATTCAACTTCAACCTTTTCTTTGATTTATTTCAATTATATTTCGTTAAATTTTAATGAAATTCAGTTTTAATATTATTTTCATTATTTACAGTAAAATATCCAGAGATTTTTATGTTTGTGTCATTTTAGATTAAAAACAAATTGGGAGGAACATTTCTTTTTCTTTCTGTACAAAACAATCACTTTCACTTTTCGGTGATTTTTGCACCGATTGAAAAAAAAGAAATAAAAATGTAAAATGTTTTTTTTTCTCTTTCTTTTTGCTAGACAGCAAAAAAAAAAAAAAAAGAGAAAACAAAAATAATTTTCATTTAATTGTAACATAAATTTGTTTAAAATTCATTTTTGTTTACTTTTCATCGGTAAAGCGATGAATGAATACAGTCGTTCCGCAATGTCAGAAATATAAAAAGTCATAATTCATGATGCTATTTATTTTTTTTTTTTTATGTTCTGATTATTTTTCCAATTTTTTTCTTAATTGATAAAAAAAAAAGAAAAAAAAAGAAAAAAAGATTTTGGTGCTTATCGCATAAATTCGTCCTGGCCTCCTGCCCTAAAAACGCTAAGCGGTGCCTGCTGAAAATCTGACTCGTGCTACTTATGAATAACGTAATGATTGTTTTTATTTTCGAAACTCAGTAGTATTTATTTAAAAATTCGTGGCAGTTGTTTTGAATTAAAATAAAATTAGAATACCGAAAAAAAAAGAAAAAGATTTTAAGGGTGGGGGGTAAAATATTTATATTTATTTGTCGATAAAAAACCTGGGAGTGGGTTACTTTTAACGCCTTCAAACCACTAAAAAAACTTATTTGTCTCTAAAACGCCTTCAAACCGCTAAAAAACATATTTTAAAGAGGTAAAATATTTACATTTAATTGTCGCTTTTATATTGCATTAACTTTTCGGGAGAAAAACACCTTGAAACAGGGAGTTCATAAATAGCACAGGTTGGATTTTTAGCAGGCACTGCTTAGCGTTTTTTAGGTCAGGAGACCAGGACGTATTTATGCGATATTCACCAAATTTTTTTGTTAAAATCCCAAAATTTTTATTCTATATTTTTTAATTTTTAATTGTAAATGATGCGATGATAACCACCACTGACAATTGTGGGACCCAATCCGTTTAGGAGTGGGGGGGGGAATGAAAGAGCTGACTCTGCAGCTAAATCGGTTCTAGATTTGATGCCCGACAAGTTCAAGATTCCATATACTGATTTGAAACCTAAAATTAATAGATTCCTTCATACAAAATGGCAACAACGCTGGAATAACAACATCCACAATAAATTCTTCCTAATCAAACCCACTTTGGGAGGCTGGAGACCAACTTTAAGGAAGTCTAGAAAGGAACAAGTCATTGTGTCCCAATTATGCATTGATTACACAAGACTAACGCACTCCTATATACTCAAACAAGAACAATAACCACAGTGTGAAACATGTTAAACACCTTTGACTGTTAAACACTTATTCATGGACTGCAGGTTTTTTGCTCAAATTAGACTGAGCTAAACTGACCCTCATTCATTTATAAAACACAAAACAACAATAATTATCTAATTGTGATTGATATATGATTGTATTTTATTTCAAATCTCAAATTTATTTTTGTTGTTTAAAGATTCAAGTGTAGATGAAATGAACATCCCACATGCATCCAGTTACCAGATTGTTCCCAAAAATAAATGCCTCATTCCTTGAGATCTGTGGGATAGATAAGTACTCCCCCCCCCGGGTCATAATCACCAAGACAATGCTCAACTTTCTGGGGATTTTTTTGTTCCACTTGAAAATGTGAAAATGAGAGCATATGGCTATTTAGCTGTCCAAAAATAAATCCACCAATTATATATATATTATGAAAACTTTTTTGGTTTGAGAATTTCAATGTTATGGAATTAGGTAATAAATAATACCTAATGCTATCCATTTTAATTGTATAGTGTTCCACTAAAAATAATAAAATTTACTTATTTAGGGACGATACTGTATTTAAAAAGTTTAGTCTGGCACATGGTCATTAATTAATGTGTGATACTAAGGGCTAGTTAGCTCAGTCAATAGAGCATTCACCTAGGAATTGCAAGGTTCCTTGTTAGATACAGATCCTCACCAACTCAGTGCCTGAGTAGCACAGGTTGGGTAATCTGATCTGAGTGGTTAAGCATCTGGGATCTGACGGTAGGTGTGGCACTCTACCATAGAAAAGACAATCTCCCTGGTGTAGCACTAGCAAAAAGGGGATAGACTCCCTCACTGTTTGGCTAATACCAACAATAAGCCATTCCACAGGTTTTACTTCTTATTTAGTGTATCTACAGAAAAGAATTGGTCCGTGTCTTAATTATTTGACATCCTTTATAGTGAAGTCGACGTTATAACGTTTTGGTTTTTAACAAACCTTCATCGGGACTTGAAATGGACAAAGTATTAAAACCGAAATGTTATAACGTCGACTTCACCGTGAAGAATAAATTCATCTTTTTTGAATACTTTGTGTTTATCTATTTTCTACTGTTGAATTTAATTCCTTATTTTACTCCCATAATTGACATTGTAAAAAACGCTACAGTGACACCTTTATGTAATTGTGAGATTAATTGTTCTTTTTCTTTTCTCCTTTTCTTTGTTGTTTTCCAGTGGGATCCAATGATTACAACACTTCCTGGTTTATATTCAACATCTTACATCATATTGGCATTACCAGCCAAACTGTTTTCATTTAAACCTGATATATTCTGCACAACATACGCACTACGATGTACAAATCTTCTCTTTTCAACTGGGAATGTTGCAATGCTTTTCTTGCTCTTAAAACGGATGCATCCTGTAAGTATCTCCTTTGGATTTGGTTGATTAATCATTTCTTCTCCTTCTTCTTCTTTTGTTGCCTTCTTCGTCTTCTTCTATTGCCTTCTCCTTCTTCATCTTCTCCTTCTCCTTCTTTTTCTTCTTTGTCTTCTATTGCCTTCTTCTTTTGCTTTCTTCATCTTCTCCTTCATCTTCTCTTTCTTCATCTTCTTCTTCTTTTGTTGCCTTCTTCATCTTCTTCTATTGCCTTCTCCTTCTTCTTCTTCTTTGTCTTCTATTGCCTTCTTCATCTTCTCCTCCTTCTTCACCTTCATCTCCTTCTTCTTTGTCTTCTCTTTCTTCACCTTCTCCTTCTCCATCTTCTCTTTCTTCACCTTCTTCTTCTTTTGTTGCTTTCTTTGTCTTCTTCTATTGCCTTCTCCTTCTTTTCCTTCTTCATCTTTTCTTTCTTCATCTTCGTCTTCTTCTTCTTTGCCTTCTTCTATTATCTTCTTCATCTTCTTCATCTTCTCCTTCTTCACCTTCGTCTTCGTCTTCTTCTGTTGGATCTATTAAGACTAAAGGTCAGTTAGTCATTATTTTCATTGCATATTTTATTTATATATCTATATATACATACATTTGTGTGTGTGTCCTGGTGTCCTGCCCTAAAAAACACTAAGCGATACCTGCTGAAAAAGTGAACAGTGCTAGTTATGAACCACTAAGGCGTTTTTACCAACAAGTTAATGCTATATGAAAGCGATATTTTACCCCCCTCCCAAGTTTTTTTTTTTCAACTAGTAATTGTAGACCCCCCCCCCTCTTTAAAAAATATTTTTTTTAGTGGTTTGAAGCCGTTTTTATCGACAAATATGATTTTTTAGTGGTTTGAAGCCGTTTTTATCGACAAATATGATTTTTTTTAGTTGTTTTGAAGGCATTAATTAATTAAAGTTAATGCAATAAGAAAGCAAAAATTTGCAGCCAATCTCCAGGTTTTTTTATCGACAAATAAATGTAAATATCTTAACCACTTTTAAAATATCTTTTTTTTTTTTTTTTTTAGTATTTTCATTTTATTTTAATTGAAAATAACCTGTCGGTAAAAACGCCTTCAAACAGCTAAGTGGTTCATAATTAGCATGGTTCACTTTTTCAGCATGCACCGTTTAATGTTTTTTAGGACAGGAAGCCAAGAAGCACAAATGTGATATGCATCGAATATTTTAATGAACCTCAAAACAAGTTATGTTAATAATTGTCTGAATTGTCAAACATTTCATCAAAATTTCTCCATTCACCAGCATAATGTCAGACAAACTAATATTTTGTGGCTTTTCTGTAAACAAACTGTCACTTTGGGAAATGGAAATAAATAATTAAATAAAAAAGGGGGGGGGAGTAGGCCAAACGTGGAATGATACTAAAACATTGTTGGACACACACACACACACATGAACACATACACACACACACACACAGAATTTGAAGGAAGACATCACCTGTCATACAACAGAATGGACAGTTTCTAGCAACAAACTAACAGCTCGAGACTTTTAGAAATCTTCTGATGAAGAGATCTTTATCTCAAAATATAAAGAATAAATCAAATGTAAACAAACAACTTCATTATTCCTTAATTTTTCTTTCCACTTGAATTGTGATCGCCATTAAAACCAACCACCAAATGAATAATCCTTTTTTAAAATCAAAATAAAATAAATGTTAAATTTCTGACTGAAAATATCTCTTTCATTTTATGTCCTGTGTATTCTATTCAGGGGTGAGGCTCCAGTTCTGAAGATCTGGGGAATATGGAGTACCCCTTTCATTGCCATTCCTCACAATTCTACTCTGACCGGGAGTGGTAGTACCTGCTAGGTTCCTATTAATCCATAAATCTCTTTGAAAATTATTCTTATTGGATTGAAATCATCTCAGAACGTTTGGACAAACAACAAATCATCAGACACACAAAAACTTGAATTTCAAACATTTACTAAGGAAACAAAATATTAAAGAACCCATAAATATATATATATATATATATATATATATATATATATATATATAAGTTTTTAGAAAAAACAAGATGTTATTAGTTTGCTGACAGATCTGTTTCGACCGCTTTTTAAGGCCGAAACAGATCTGTCTTCAAACTAATAACATCTTGTTTTTTCTAAAAACTTTCTATACATACTGTCGGATTCACTTCCATTTTTACTTTCATATATATATATATATATATATATATCACCCTGCTGCAAAACCATGAAGCCAAGAGGTGCAGAAGAAAGTGACGGCAACAAAGCACGGGCACATCAACATCTTCAGGGACAGCCTTCACATGCAACATCTGTGGTCGAGGCTGTTTTTCAAACATTGGTCTTCACAGTCACAGGAGGCACTGTAACTTCAGGGGCACAAAAATTATATAGTCTTCCAAGACTACAATACAATATATATATATATATATATATATATATATATATATATATTAGTGTATATATTTAGGTAGCATTCCTCAATTTAATTTATGGTTAAATAATATAGACATCTTTTTGTCTACATATTTTGGTTTTAATCATTTTAAACCTCTGAATGGATATCATTGGGGGAAGGGGAATGTGAATATTGTAAAGACAATACAATGTTATTGACATTCTATTTGATTACTTGTGATGTAATATGTAGATGGGATTTTAGAAATAACAATTCCTAAATATATTTAAGCATTCGATTCAAAATGAATTTCATTCTAAACATTAGAAGTAAAAATCCCAATATTAATAGCAACCTCAAAATATTGATTGTAATATTGTTTAATGGAAAAGCAGTAAAATCATAGATATCATCAATATCCATCAAGTAAGGTAATCTACTTTGTAGAAGGTTTGGAGGAAATATTGCTTCTACTATTTTTGTGTTTGCATTTTCTGGAAACAGGAAAAAAATAAAGATATTAATCAACAAAATCCTAGAGAAAAAAAATAATACTAATAAATATTTATTTGAATTAAAACACTTAGCATAAAACCACACTTATATAAGAATAAATTCACAAATCTAATGACTTTTGCTAAAATACTCATTTTAGAATCCAAGTTATGATAACTTTATAGTTGCATTGTACAAAAGATAATTGAAGACCAGTCAATGTTCAAGAGAATTTGTTGGTTAAAACTAAAAATTAATCTAATAGGTATTTATAATCTCAGTGCTAACTAATTCATATTTCTTTAAATGAATTATATTATCATAATAATAATAAAATAAAAAGTAAATAAAAGCAAATTGATAATTTAATACAAGTAAATAAATGATTTCATATTCCTGATTTGAAATGTTAAAAAAGTTCACTGTAACCAAAGTTGAAAAGATATTTTCTATTATACAAGAAATTGAATAGTAGATTAATATTGACCATCTTTTTTTTTTTTTTTCAGAATTGCAAGTAAAAAAAGTAAAGTTGACGGAGTTGCGCTAGACCAAGGAGATTGTTTTTTAGCATCTGAGGTAGAGCACCACACCTACCATCAGCTCCTTACTTTACCGCACCAAATCTCTGTGCTACTCATATGCTGAGTGGGTGAGGGCCGGTATTGAACGTGGAACCTTTTTGGTTCCTAGTCCGACACTCTACCGAGTAAGCTATACCGGCCCCTAGAGTTTTCAAAATTGTGCCCAGATTTCAATTTAATGAATTTTATGTTTGTTATATACTCCCTAACATATATTGGGTATATAATAGAAAGACAGACAGACAGACAGATAGATAGAAGATGTGATGATGGCTCTTACTTGTTAACTGCTTCTAACTTGGCTGGTCGCCATGTTCTTCAGTCAATCTAGTGGGCTTCTTCTGGGGTTGCTTTTCTGTGTTGATTTCCTCGGGCTGTCATTTTTTGTTTTAAGTTAAATCCATTAACAAACAAGATTTGTTGTTTTCTTCTAAAGCTTTATTTCAACAAACCAGCTCATGATTCCGTCGTGGGGAGACCGACCTCAGAGCAAGCGACCTATAGGTCCACTCACCCTGGATTCTCTGGTCATATCTAACTAAAACTATCTCGCGTCTAATCGCTCGCTTTCTTTCTGAATGTCACCGGTTGTCAATCATTGGCCATGGTAACTTTCCACTGAAACCAGTTCTTCTAACTCTAATGAACTTTATTCAAATATTCTTACTACAGGTATGTACATAAATCATAGCTACTTATGAATTATGTAACATGTTTATGTCAGCCACCAATTTTTACCTCAATGTTTTTGTTGTATAACTGTATATACCCAACATTCAGTATATGATTGAGAGAGGAAACTCTGGTGATAGAGAGAGAGAGAGAGAGACAGACAGACAGACAGACAGAGACTTGTTGCTTCATTTCTGTTTCACTGCTTCTGCTGACTTCTTGTCTGGCTGTCATTTTGTCGTCTTCTAGTTGCTGTCTTCTAACTAAGAGCTTCTTCTGGGTTAACTCTAGTCATTGTAATTAATTAAATGAACTACAAGACTTTTATTTTCTTGATCAAGATTTTATTAGTCTAACCCATTCTATTTCGCCGCGTGGATGAGAATCAACCTTGCAGTAGCACGTCTACTCTGCTCCAATCTCTGGTTGAAACTGATTCTCTAACTAACTAATCAAGTGACGGCGTGAGATTTGCACCTCTGGGGTCAGGGTCACCAAACAGTCCCGGTATTTTACACGTGCTGATCTGAAAACCAATGGCCCCTTATTCAGCTACAGGGGTTTTGTCAACAATTCAGGATACCATGAATTGTAACATTTTGTTGTAAAAATTTAATCTAACTTTATGTTTTGTTTTTGTTTTTTATTTGTTTTTTTTAACAAACACAAATTTTTGAATTGTTTTAAAATTTTTCTTTTTCAGAAAATGAACACCAACTACACATTCTCGTTGCTGTAAACACTTGGAAGTTTCCCAATTCTCTACTTTTTCAACTTTCTTTTATTACACGGACGTTGGTTCAAACCTTTTTCACTTTATTGGATGTACTTGCTCCATTTGAAACAGTGGAGCACTCTGGCTGCATTGACAGGAATTGTGGCTGTTCTCTATCGCCAGACTAAATATTGTCTGGGTGGCATTTATGGCAGGAATTTCAGTCCAAAAAGCAATTCTTCAATGGAATGGCAATTCAAAAAAGAAATGTCAAATCTAAAAGAAAACAGGATTTTCTTTTCTTTTACAAACATTCTAATCTTCTCGTTACAAATGTAAAACGAACCGAAAGGCCGTTCTGGAGACTCATTCTGTCAATTTTATTATCAAAACCTGGAGTTACCTTATCGTCGGTTCGGTTTTCTTATTGTTTGTTTAATTTTAAACGATGGTATGTCGTTGGTGATCGACACAACCCACGAAGTTACGATGAATTTTCCGCAGATTTTTTACTTTTTAATGGTATCTTCCTTTTTTGCAAGTCCCCATCTTTTGTCGCCCACCAAAAATCACAACAACTGGATAAAATTTCTCCATAAGAGCAGAAAGTGTGGAGCATTGGATTTTGCAGTTGTTGCCGCTCTTGCAATTGGTCGTTTTACTACGTTCATGAATACCTCCTGGCTGACAAATCGTCACTACACGTTTTAGTGTGGTCGAAAATCTTCCGGCGCATTACCACTCGTACGCTTCCTTCTCATTCCTTTTTATTGGTTTTCGATTTTCAAGTTTGCACGGACATGAAAAAAAGAACATTTTCTGGAAGATCGGATTCACCATTTGGTGTTTTAGTTTCCCTTGTTCCACAAAACCTCTTAGAGTTTCGATATTTCATTATTCCTTACGTTATTCTTCGTTTAAATATGCCACTTCGCGACGCCCACATGGAAAAATGGTATTGGAATTATTGCTCAACATTTTTGTCAACGCTTTAACTATTTATTTGTTTGTTTATAAAACTTTTCATTGGCCGACCTCGAAAGATGTCCAACATTTTATGTGTAAGGGAAAATAAATTGAAAAAAAAAAATATAAATATAATATAAATTGTGGGTGGGTGGCATTTATTATGACATTAACGAAAACAACGTGCAAAGAAGGAATGGATTTCGGGGGGGGGGTTTGGTTTTTTTTTTTTTAAGTAATAAAAAGAATAAAGTCCTTCCTCTCTTTTTTTTCTAAAAAAAAAGTCTATTAAAAAAATTAAAACAAATTTCTCTTTTTCAAAATATTTTTATGTTGTTACTTTGATTAAAAAAAAAAAAGAAAAAAGAAAAAAGTTTTTCTTTTGTAAAATCTATATAAGAATAAAAAGTGTGTGTGTGTGTGTGTGTGTGTGTGTTGTGTGTGGTGTGTGTGTGTGTGTGTGTGTGTGTGAGAGGGAGAAAAAAATAAGGAGTGTGACCCACCAGCAAAATAGTACATCAGAGTGAGATTTTTATTAGAAAAAAAACACTTCCAGTCCAATTTGCATTTGAACAAATATTTTATGGGGTCTGCATCCACACTGTCATTCTTAATCATTCCAAATTCTACCTAGAAGCAGAAATAACTAAGAAGTAATAAATTTGAATATTTCACTTCCTTCCTAAATAGTGCAATCAATATTAATCTGGACAGCTGGTAAATAGAAATACTAATTAAAAATCCTTTTTAAATAGAAACATGAATATCCTCATAGAGCGCTGTTCCACTGGATTCTTGGGTCATTTAGTTTGTAATTAATTTTTTTGATTATCTATTATTATACTAAAGCCTGAGCAAATCAACTTTTTGCTCCCTAAAACTTTTTTTTACTGCTTAGTTTTAATGACACGAAAAGTATACTAAATTATTCCTTAAGTTTTTAGGATTGGGTTATGTTTGAAAAAATTCTGTTTTAAATTGGTTCTAATTTAATTACAATATACAAATCAAATCAAAAACTGACCAATCTCTTTCATTTGCCTTTACTTATTCTTCCCTCTATGTATAATCTTGATTCCTTCTCATTAATATGTTAGTTTTTCTCAGTGTAAAGAGAAGCGAGAAGATGGGAGAATTTTAAATGTATTTCTATGTTAAATTTCACAACAGAGAACCTTAAATTTAGGGTCTAACTAATATCCCTTTCTTAGAAATCTTTTACAAAATGATTTTTAATGTTTTTGTTTTTTGGGTAATTCAAAAGAAAAATTAATTCACTTTGCAAACTCACTTTTTACCTAATCTCAATTATCTAACCAGAGCTACAATGGGTGACGCCAAACAGGCACAGTTCTGTTTAGTATTTACAACAAACTCCGCTATTTTTGCCTACATTTCTAGAATATTGTATAAAGTCTGCATATATTTGTAAAACAAAATAGGAAAAGACTTACAGACGGGGTCAAAGCTTAAAGCACTTTGTTATGATTTTTATGGGCCATCGTCTTTGGGGCTTCAAACCAAGGGCACTTGTCCAGGCGGAAATTCTTGGTAAATGAATCCTTTGGTTGTTTCCTTGTGCTCTTTCATATTGCCAAAGTCCTAGTCAAATCATTGTGCATGGACGTTTTCTTCAGATCAGGTGATTAAGTAAGTCAACCAACACCATTATGGCTGTTGATTTGTGGGGGGAAATAAACCATGTGACATCGCTGTAGGTCTATATAATTTAGGTGTGTATTGTAGCATTCCTTATATGTCCAAAATATTTCAACACTCCCCCTATTTTTGATATAAGGTTGGACTGGTCCAGTAAGAAATATTAAGTCACATTGTTTGTCTATTTCTTTTTTATTTATTAAGCATACTGATATTATTATTATTGTCATTATTTTGTAAATTGTTAATTTTTATTTTTATTATTATTATTATTATTTACTCCTTTTAAGTTTTTCACATCAGCATTAGCTGATGGTCTTTCACTGGAGTCCTGAGTGCAGCAATCTCCTCAGGTCTCCAGGACTCCTTCTGAGTATTCTGGCAGATGGAAAGCAGTTGCAAGTGTTCTGAATGGTGTCAATCCTTCCTCTGATTTCCAGAAACTTCCAACCCTTTCCAATCCTTTTTGGGATCGTTCGCAAGTGCACAATTATAATAAATAATAATAATAATTAATTATTATTATCCCTCTTTTTTCCCTTTTTTTAAATGGAAAAAATGTTTA
The DNA here is from genome assembly GCA_023376005.1 of Doryteuthis pealeii. NCBI lineage: Eukaryota > Metazoa > Mollusca > Cephalopoda > Myopsida > Loliginidae > Doryteuthis > Doryteuthis pealeii. Next base: position 89,588,244 of record CM042163.1, on the reverse strand, counting down.
AATTAAAATTAAAATTTTTTTTATTTTTTAATTATTATTAGCGAGAAAAATAGAAGTGTCTAGCCAAATCAACTGAAGTTAAGCAATAATAAGCCTGTTCAGTCTTAAGGGAGTGGACCACTTGGCAACACAATGTTATTGTAAGCAATCAACTGTATGTTTGATTAAACAAGATTACTAAATAATGAGAAAAGACAAAAAGATTCTTTAGGTATTTAAATAAAACTTTCAAAATTTATAAAAAATTCAATATAACATGGATGAATTTTATGCTTCTTGAGAGAAATAAAAAGATACTAAAAATTATAAATAGATATAAAATACATCTAAAAAAATTACGACAAGTTAAAGAAGTTTGAGTACCAAAACTTTTATTTCACATTTTTTTGGCATTAAATAACCCACAGGTTATTATACCATTAGAACAAACCAAAACTGAACTAAATGAAGTTATAAGAATAATTATTTAATAGCATTTTGAAGTTGAAACATAAAAACTTTTATCAAAATAATTTGTTTCAGTATTAAATGATCTGAAAAGGGTTGATGTTTTTTTTGTTTGCATATGGATATAAGGGTTAACTTAATACAATTCCTAAAGACAATAATCTATTGGTTGTGAGTTTCAATCTGACCACAGGCAATAATAACATGATTGGTATCATTCTGAGGGAAAATAAAAATATAAAATATGAATCAGAATATAAAAATGCATCCACAAAACATCTACGAAAATAAACCTGTAAAAGAAACTTGAATACCACTTTTATCTCTCACACTCCGTTCAAAGTTTTATGTCATTAAATAACCCACGGATTTATACCATTAAACAAACCAACAAAAACAAATGAAGTTAATGAACAAGGATAAGTCTCCAATAAGCACCCGAATCTCAATTAGGCAAAGATTCACATTTTAACCCATCACCAGTAAGTTTTTGCCTCAAACATATTATAACCAACAGATGATTTTTTTGCACTGACATTGTATCTGACAAAACCTTTTAGGCAAATTGGATATTATTTTTAAACAACTATCCTTTATAAGTTTGAGAAAAATTTACCGGTGATGAGTTCAATGTTGAACCTTTTTTAGCCTATTTGAGAAGCTCGGGTGCTTTTGGAGACTTGATCCATGTCAATTAACTTCATTTTGTTTTGGTTTGGTTTGTTTCATGGTAATAATAATCCTGTGGTTATTTAATGACAAAAACTTTTGAGTGTGAGAGATAAAAGTTGTATTCAAGTTTTCTTTACAGGTTTATTTCCCGTAGATGTATTTTGTGATGCATTTTTATATCTGATTATATTTTATATTTTTATTTCCCTCAAGGAATGATACCAATCATGTTATTATTGCCTGTGGTCAGGATTGAACTCACAACCAATAGATTATTGTCTCTTAAGAATTGTTTAAGTTAACCCTTATATCCAATATTGCCAAAAAAAAACAAAAAAACATCAACCCTTTTCAGATCATTTATACTGAAAACAAATTATTTGATAAAAGTTTTATGTTTCAACTTCAAATTGCTAATAATTTTCTTTAACTTCATTTAGTTCAGTTTTGGTTTTGTCTAATGGTATAGATAACCCTGTGGGTTTATTTAATGCCAAAAAATGTGAAATAAAAGTTGTACTCACTTCCTTTACTGTCGTAATTTTTTAGAATGTATTTATATGCTGATTTATAATTTTTAAGTATCTTTTATTTCTCTCAAGAAAGCTATAAAAATGTTCATCCATGGTTATTTTGAATTTTTTATAATTTTGAAAGTTTTATTTAAAATAACCTAAAGAATCTTTTGTCTTTTTTCTCATTATTTAGTAATCTTTTGCTTAATCAAACATACAGTATTGATTGCTTACCATAACATTGTTGTTGCCAAGTGGCCACTCCCTTAAAGTACTGAACAGGCTTATTATTGCTTAACTTCAGTGATTTGGCCTAGATCATTCTAATTTTTTCTGCTATAATATAAAAAATAAAAATTTAATTTTTTAATTTAAACATTTTTTTTTTTTTTTTCCAATTTAAAAAAAGGGAAAAAAGAGGGGATAATATAATTATTATTATTATTATTATTATAATTGTGCACTTGGACGATTCCCAAAAAGGATTGGAAAAGGTTTGGAAAGTCTGGAAAATCAGAGGAGGATTGACACCTTCAGAACACTGCACTGCTCCATCTTCCAGAATACTCAGAAGAGTCCCTGGAAACCTGAGGAGACTTGCTGTCACTCAGACTCCAGTGAAAGACCATCAGCCTAATGCTTGATGTGAAAACTTAAAAGGAGTAAATAATAATAATAATAATAAAAATAAAATAACAATTACAAAAATAATGACAATATAATAATATTCAGTAATGCTAATAAATAAAAAAAGAAATAGACAACAAATGTGACTTTAATATTCTTACTGGACGCAGTCACCTTATATCAATAATAGGGAGTGTTGAAATATTTGGACATATAAGGAATGCTAGCAATACACAACCTAAATTATAGACTAAGCGATGTCACTGGTTTATTCCCCCACAAAATCAACCCATAAATGTGTGGTGGTTTGACTAACTTTAATCACTATAACTGAGAAACGTCCATTTGCAATGATTGACGAGGGACTTGCAATATGAAGAGCACCAAGGAACAACAAAGGATTCCCTTTACCAAAGTAATTTCCCTGGACAAGTGCCCTTGTTTGAAGCCCAAAGACGATGGCCCATAAATCATAACAAAGTGCTTTAAGCTTGACCCGTCTGAAGTCTTTTCTCCTATTTTTGTTCTTACAATGATATGCAGAACTTATACAAATATTCTAAGAAATGTAGAGCAAAAATAGGATTTTTGTGTAATACTAAACAGAATGTGACCTGTTGGGTCACCCAATTTTGAGCTCTGGTTAGATAATTGAGATTAGGTAAAAGTGAGTTTTTTGCAAGTGAATTAATTTTTTCTTTTTGATACAAAAAACAAAACATTAAAAATCTTTGTAAGATTTCTAAGAAAGGGGAATATTAGACCTAATTTAAGGTGTCTCTGTTGTGAAAATTTACATAGAAATACTTTAAAATTCTCCCATCTTCTCGCTCCTCAACACTGAAAACTAACATATATAATGAGAAGGTAATCAAGATAATACATAGAGGGAAGAAAGGTACAGCAGAATGAAAGATTGGTCAGTTTTTGACTTGATTGTATATTGTAATATTAATTAGAAACAATTAAAAACAGAAATTTTTTTCAAACATAACCCAATCCTAAAACTAAGGATAATTAGTATAACTTTCGTGTCATTAACTAAGCAGTAAAAAAAGCTTTTAGGGAGCAAAAGTTGATTTGCTCAGCTTAGTATAATAATAGATATCAAAAAAATTAATACAAACTAAAAATGACCCAAGAATCCAGTGGGTAACAGCGCTCTATGAGGATATTCATGTTCTATTTAAACAAAGGATTTTAATTAGTATTCTATTTACCAGCTGTCCATGATTATATTGATGCTCTTTAGGAGGAGTGAATATTCAAATTATTACTTCTTAGTTTATTTCTGTTCTAGGTAGAATTTGGATGATTAAGAATGACAGTGTGGATGCAGACCCCATAAAAATATTGTTCCAATGCAAATTGGACTGGAAAGTGTTTTTTTCTTAATAAAATCTCACTCTGATTGTAAATATTTTTGCTGGGTGGTCACAACTCCTTATTTTTTTTTTTTTTTTTTTTTTTTTTCTTTTTCATTTTTTTTTTTTTTTTTTTTTTTTTTTTTTTTTTTTTTTTTTTTTTTTTTTTTTTTTTTTTTTTTTTTTTTTTTTTTTTTTTTTTTTTTTTTTTTCTTTTTTTTTTTTTTTTTTTTTTTTTTTTTTTTTTTTTTTTTTTTTTTTTTTTTTTTTTTTTTTTTTTTTTTTTTTTTTTTTTTTTTTTTTTTTTTTTTTTTTTTTTTTTTTTTTTTTTTTTTTTTTTTTTTTTTTTTTTTTTTTTTTTTTTTTTTTTTTTTTTTTTTTTTTTTTTTTTTTTTTTTTTTTTTTTTTTTTTTTTTTTTTTTTTTTTTTTTTTTTTTTTTTTTTTTTTTTTTTTTTTTTTTTTTTTTTTTTTTTTTTTTTTTTTTTTTTTTTTTTTTTTTTTTTTTTTTTTTTTTTTTTTTTTTTTTTTTTTTTTTTTTTTTTTTTTTTTTTTTTTTTTTTTTTTTTTTTTTTTTTTTTTTTTTTTTTTTTTTTTTTTTTTTTTTTTTTTTTTTTTTTTTTTTTTTTTTTTTTTTTTTTTTTTTTTTTTTTTTTTTTTTTTTTTTTTTTTTTTTTTTTTTTTTTCTTTTTTTTTTTTTTTTTTTTTTTTTTTTTTTTTTTTTTTTTTTTTTTTTTTTTTTTTTTTTTTTTTTTTTTTTTTTTTTTTTTTTTTTTTTTTTTTTTTTTTTTTTTTTTTTTTTTTTTTTTTTTTTTTTTTTGTTTTTTTTTTTTTTTTTTTTTTTTTTTTTTTTTTTTTTTTTTTTCTCTCTCACACACACCACACACAACACACACACACACAACACACACACACACACACACACACACACACACTTTTATCTTTAATAGATTTTACAAAAGAAAAACTTTTTCTTTTCTTTTTTTTTTTTAATCAAAGTAACAACATAAAAATATTGAAAAATAGAAATTTGTTTTAATTTTTTAAATAGACTTTTTTTAGAAAAAAAAAGGAGAGGAAGGACTTTATTCTTTTTATTACTTAAAAAAAAAAACCAAACCCCCCCCCGAAATCCATTCCTTCTTTGCACGTTGTTTCGTTCATAAATAATGCCACCCACCCACAATTATATTTATAATTTAATTTTTTTCAATTATTTGTCCCTACCACATAAAATGTTGGACATCTTTCGAGGTCGGCCAATGAAAAGTTTTATAAACAACCAAATAAATAGTTAAAGCGTTGACAAAAATGTTGAGCAATAATTCCAATACCATTTTCCATGTGGGCGTCGGAAGTGGCATATTTAAACGAAGAATAACGTAAGGAATGATGAAATATCGAAACTCTAAGAGTTTTTGTGGAACAAGGGAAACTAAAACACAAATGGTGAATCCGATCTTCCAGAAAATGTTCTTTTTCTTCATGTCCGTGCAAACTTGGAAAATCGAAAACCAATAAAAAGGAATGAGAAGGAAGCGTACGAGGTAATGACGCCGGAAGATTTTCGACCACACATAAAACGTGTAGTGACGATTGTCAGCCAGGAGGTATTCATGAACGTATGTAAAACGACCAATTGCAAGAGCGGCAACAACTGCAAATCCAATGCTCCACACTTTCTGCTCTATGGAGAATTTTATCCAGTTGTTGATTTTGGTGGGCGACAAAAGATGGGGACTTGCAAAAAAGGAAGATACCATTAAAAAGTAAAAAATCTGCGGAAAATTCATCGTAACTTCGTGGTGTGTTCGATCACCAACGACAATACCATCGTTAAAATAAACAAACAATAAGAAAACCGAACCGACGATAAGGTAACTCCAGGTTTTGATAATAATTGACAGAATGAGTTCCAGAACGGCTTTTCGGTTTCGTTTTACATTTGTAACGAGAAGATTGAAGAATGTTTGTAAAAGAAGAAAATCCTGTTTTCTTTGAGATTTGACATTTCTTTTTTGAATTGCCATCCATTGAAGAATTGCTTGTTGGACTGAAATTCCTGCCATAAATGCCACCCAGACAATATTAGTCTGGCGATAGAGAACAGCCACAATTCCTGTCAATGCAGCCAGAGTGCTCCACTGTTTCAAATGGAGCAAGTACATCAATAAAGTGAAAAAGGTTGAACCAACGTCCGTGTAATAAAGAAATGTGAAAAAGTAGAGAATTGGGAAACTTCCAAGTGTTACAGCAACGAGGAATGTGTAGTTGGTGTTCATTTTCTGAAAAAGAAAAATTTAAAACAATTCAAAATTTTGTGTTTGTTAAAAAAAACAAAATAAAAAACAAAAACAAAACATAAATGTAGATTAAATTTTTACAACAAAATGTTACAATTCATGGTATCCTGAATTGTTGACAAAACCCTGTAGCTGAATAAGGGGCCATTGGTTTTCAGATCAGCCAGTGTAAAATACCAGGACTGTTGGTGACCCTGACCCCAGAGGTGCAAATCTCACGCGTCACTTGATTAGTTAGTTAGAGAATCAGTTTCAACCAGAGATTGGAGCAGAGTAGACGTGCTACTGCAAGGTTGATTCTCATCCACGCGGCGAAATAGAATGGGTTAGACTAATAAAATCTTGATCAAGAAAATAAAAGTCTTGTAGTTCATTTAATTAATTACAATGACTAGAGTTAACCCAGAAGAAGCTCTTAGTTAGAAGACAGCAACTAGAAGACGACAAAATGACAGCCAGACAAGAAGTCAGCAGAAGCAGTGAAACAGAAATGAAGCAACAAGTCTCTGTCTGTCTGTCTGTCTGTCTCTCTCTCTCTCTCTCTATCAACCAGAGTTTCCTCTCTCAATCATATACTGAATGTTGGTATATACAGTTATACAACAAAAACATTGAGGTAAAAATTGGTGGCTGACATAAACATGTTACATAATTCATAAGTAGCTTATGATTTATGTACATACCTGTAGTAAGAATATTTGAATAAAGTTCATTAGAGTTAGAAGAACTGGATTTCAGTGGAAAGTTACCATGGCCAATGATTGACAACCGGTGACATTCAGAAAGAAAGCGAGCGATTAGACGCGAGATAGTTTTTAGATTAGATATGACCAGAGAATCCAGGGTGAGTGGACCTATAGGTCGCTTGCTCTGAGGGTCGGTCTCCCACGACGGAATCATGAGCTGGTTTGTTGAAATAAAGCTTTAGAAGAAACAACAAATCTTGTTTGTTAATGGATTAACTTAAAACAAAAAATGACAGCCCGAGGAAATCAACACAGAAAAGCAACCCCAGAAGAAGCCCACTAGATTGACTGAAGAACATGGCGACCAGCCAAGTTAGAAGCAGTTAACAAGTAAGAGCCATCATCACATCTTCTATCTATCTGTCTGTCTGTCTGTCTTTCTATTAATACCCAATATATGTTAGGGAGTATATAACAAACATAAAATTCATTAAATTGAAATCTGGGCACAATTTGAAAACTCTAGGGGCCGGTATAGCTTACTCGGTAGAGTGTCGGACTAGGAACCAAAAAGGTTCCACGTTCAATACGGCCCTCACCCACTCAGCATATGAGTAGCACAGAGATTGGTGCGGTAAAGTAAGGAGCTGATGGTAGGTGTGGTGCTCTACCTCAGATGCTAAAAACAATCTCCTTGGTCTAGCGCAACTCCGTCAACTTTACTTTTTTTACTTGCAATTCTGAAAAAAAAAAAAAGATGGTCAATATTAATCTACTATTCAATTTCTTGTATAATAGAAAATATCTTTTTCAACTTTGGTTACAGTGAACTTTTTTAACATTTCAAATCAGGAATATGAAATCATTTATTTACTTGTATTAAATTATCAATTTGCTTTTATTTACTTTTTATTTTATTATTATTATGATAATATAATTCATTAAAGAAATATGAATTAGTTAGCACTGAGATTATAAATACCTATTAGATTAATTTTTAGTTTTTAACCAACAAATTCTCTTGAACATTGACTGGTCTTCAATTATCTTTTGTACAATGCAACTATAAAGTTATCATAACTTGGATTCTAAAATTGAGTATTTTAGCAAAAGTCATTAAGATTGGTGAATTTATTCTTTATATAAGTGTGGTTTTATGCTAAGTGTTTTAATTCAATAAATATTTATTAGTATTATTTTTTTTTCTCTAGGATTTTGTTGATTAATATCTTTATTTTTTTCCTGTTTCCAGAAAATGCAAACACAAAAATAGTAGAAGCAATATTTCCTCCAAACCTTCTACAAAGTAGATTACCTTACTTGATGGATATTGATGATATCTATGATTTTACTGCTTTTCCATTAAACAATATTACAATCAATATTTTGAGGTTGCTATTAATATTGGGATTTTTACTTCTAATGTTTAGAATGAAATTCATTTTGAATCGAATGCTTAAATATATTTAGGAATTGTTATTTCTAAAATCCATCTACATATTACATCACAAGTAATCAAATAGAATGTCAATAACATTGTATTGTCTTTACAATATTCACATTCCCCTTCCCCCAATGATATCCATTCAGAGGTTTAAAATGATTAAAACCAAAATATGTAGACAAAAGATGTCTATATTATTTAACCATAAATTAAATTGAGGAATGCTACCTAAATATATCACTAATATATATATATATATATATATATATTATAATATATATATATTGTATTGTAGTCTTGGAAGACTATATAATTTTTGTGCCCCTGAAGTTACAGTGCCTCCTGTGACTGTGAAGACCAATGTTTGAAAAACAGCCTCGACCACAGATGTTGCATGTGAAGGCTGTCCTGAAGATGTTGATGTGCCCGTGCTTTGTTGCCGTCACTTTCTTCTGCACCTCTTGGCTTCATGGTTTTGCAGCAGGGTGATATATATATATATATAATATATATATGAAAGTAAAAATGGAAGTGAATCCGACAGTATGTATAGAAAGTTTTTAGAAAAAACAAGATGTTATTAGTTTGAAGACAGATCTGTTTCGGCCTTAAAAAGCGGTCGAAACAGATCTGTCAGCAAACTAATAACATCTTGTTTTTTCTAAAACTTATATATATATATATATATATATATATATATATATATATATATATTATGGGTTCTTTAATATTTTGTTTCCTTAGTAAATGTTTGAAATTCAAGTTTTTGTGTGTCTGATGATTTGTTGTTTGTCCAAACGTTCTGAGATGATTTCAATCCAATAAGAATAATTTTCAAAGAGATTTATGGATTAATAGGAACCTAGCAGGTACTACCACTCCCGGTCAGAGTAGAATTGTGAGGAATGGCAATGAAAGGGGTACTCCATATTCCCCAGATCTTCAGAACTGGAGCCTCACCCCTGAATAGAATACACAGGACATAAAATGAAAGAGACATTTTCAGTCAGAAATTTATCATTTATTTTATTTTGATTTAAGAAAAGGATTATTCATTTGGTGGTTGGTTTTAATGGCGATCACAATTCAAGTGGAAAGAAAAATTAAGGGAATAATGAAGTTGTTTGTTTACATTTGATTTATTCTTTATATTTTGAGATAAAGATCTCTTCATCAGAAGATTTCTAAAAGTCTCGAGCTGTTAGTTTGTTGCTAGAAACTGTCCATTCTGTTGTATGACAGGTGAGGTCTTCCTTCAAATTCTGTGTGATGTGTGTGTGTGTGTGTGTGTCCAACAATGTTTTAGTATCATTCCAGGTTTGGCCTACTCCCCCCCCCTTTTTTATTTAATTATTTATTTCCATTTCCCAAAGTGACATTTGTTTACAGAAAAGCCACAAAATATATTAGTTTGTCTGACATTATGCTGGTGAATGGAGAAATTTTGATGAAATGTTTGACAATTCAGACAATTATTAACATAACTTGTTTTGAGGTTCATTAAAATATTCGATGCATATCACATTTGTGCTTCTTGGCTTCCTGTCCTAAAAAACACTAAGTGGTGCATGCTGAAAATTATGAACCACTTAGCTGTTTGAAGTCATTTTTACCGACAGGTTATTTTCAATTAAAATAAAATGAAAATAAAAAAAAAAAAAAAAAGATATGTGGGGGTTAAGATATTTACATTTATTTGTCATAAAAAAACCTGGAGATTGGCTGTAAATTTTTGCTTTCTTATTCATTAACTTTAATTAATTAATGCCTTCAAAACCTAAAAAAAATATATTTGTTGATAAAAACGGCTTCAAACCACTAAAAAAATATTTATTAAAGACGGGGGGGGGATCTACAATTACTAGTTGATAAAAATTGGGAGGGGGGTAAAATATCGCTTTCATATAGCATTAACTTGTTGGTAAAAATGCCTTAGTGGTTCATAACTAGCACTGTTCACTTTTTCAGCTGGTATCGCTTAGTGTTTTTTAGGGCAGGACACCAGGACACACACACAAATGTATGTATATATAGATATATAAATAAAATATGCAATGAAAATAATGACTAACTGACCTTTAGTCTTAATAGATCCAACAGAAGAAGAAGACGAAGGTGAAGAAGGAGAAGACAAGAAGATGAAGAAGAAGAAGAAAAGAAGAAGATGAAGAAGGAGAAGGAAGAAGCAAGAAGACAAAGAAGAGAAGAAGGAGAAGAAAGAAGAAGAGAAGAAGTGAAGAAGAGAAGATGAAGGAAGATGAAGAAAGCAAAAGAAGGCAATAGAAGACAAGAAAAAGAAGGAGAAGGAGAAGATGAAGAAGGAGAAGGCAATAGAAGAAGACGAAGAAGGCAACAAAAGAAGAAGAAGAGAAGAAATGATTAATCAACCAAATCCAAAGGAGATACTTACAGGATGCATCCGTTTTAAGAGCAAGAAAAGCATTGCAACATTCCCAGTTGAAAAGAGAAGATTTGTACATCGTAGTGCGTATGTTGTGCAGAATATATCAGGTTTGAATGAAAACAATTTGGCTGGTAATGCCAATATGATGTAAGATGTTGAGTATAAACCAGGAAGTGTTGTAATCATTGGATCCCACTGGAAAACAACAAAGAAAAGGAGAAAAGAAAAAGAACAATTAATCTCACAATTACATAAAGGTGTCACTGTAGCGTTTTTGACATTGTGTCAATTATGGGAGTAAAATAAGGAATTAAATTCAACAGTAGAAAATAGATAAACACAAAGTATTCAAAAAAGATGAATTTATTCTTCACGGTGAAGTCGACATTATAACATTTCGGTTTTAATACTTTGTCCATTTCAAGTCCCGATGAAGGTTTGTTAAAAACCAAAACGTTATAACGTCGACTTCACTATAAAGGATGTCAAATATATAAGACATGGACCAATTCTTTTCTGTAGATACACTAAATAAGAAGTAAAACCTGTGGAATGGCTTATTGTTGGTATTAGCCAAACAGTGAGGGAGTCTATCCCCTTTTTGCTAGTGCTACACCAGGGAGATTGTCTTTTCTATGGTAGAGTGCCACACCTACCGTCAGATCCCAGATGCTTAACCACTGAGATCAGATTACCCAACCTGTGCTACTCAGGCACTGAGTTGGTGAGGATCTGTATCTAACAAGGAACCTTGCAATTCCTAGGTGAATGCTCTATTGACTGAGCTAACTAGCCCTTAGTATCACACATTAATTAATGACCATGTGCCAGACTAAACTTTTTAAATACAGTATCGTCCCTAAATAAGTAAATTTTATTATTTTTAGTGGAACACTATACAATTAAAATGGATATCATTAGGTATTATTTATTACCTAATTCTATAACATTGAAATTTTAAACCAAAAAAGTTTTCATAATATATATATAATTGGTGGATTTATTTTTGGACAGCTAAATAGCCATATGTCTCATTTTCACATTTTCAAGTGGAACAAAAAAATCCCCAGAAAGTTGAGCATTGTCTTGGTGATCATGAACCGGGGGGGGGTATTATATATCCCACAGATCTCAAGGAATGAGGGATTTATTTTTGGGAACAATATGGTAACTGGATGCATGTGGGATGTTCATTTCATCTACACTTGAATCTTTAAAGAACAAAAATAAATTTGAGATTTGAAATAAAATACAATCATATATCAATCACAATTAGATAATTATTGTTGTTTTGTGTTTTATAAATGAATGAGGGCCAGTTTAGCTCAGTCTAATTTGAGCAAAAAACCTGCATCCATGAATAAGTGTTTAACAGTCAAAGGTGTTTAACATGTTTCACACTGTGGTTATTGTTCTTGTTTGAGTGTATAGGAGTGCGTTAGTCTTGTGTAATCAATGCGTAATTGGGACACAATGACTTGTTCCTTTCTAGACTTCCTTAAAGTTGGTCTCCAGCCTCCCAAAGTGGATTTGATTAGGAAGAGTTTATTGTGGATGTTGTTATTCCAGCGTTGTTGCCATTTTGTATGAAGAAATCTATTAATTTTAGGTTTCAAATCAGTATATGGAATCTTGAACTTGTCGGGCATCAAATCTAGAACCGATTTAGCTGCAGAGTCAGCTCTTTCATTCCCCCCCCCACTCCTAAACGGATTGGGTCCCACAATTGTCAGTGGTGGTTATCATCGCATCATTTACAATTAAAAATTTAAAAATATAGAATAAAAATTTTGGGATTTTAACAAAAAAATTTGGTGAATATCGCATAAATGCGTCCGGGTCTCCTGACCTAAAAAACGCTAAGCAGTTCCTGCTAAAAATCCAATCTGTGCTATTTATGAACTCCCTGTTTCAAGGTGTTTTTCTCCCGAAAAGTTAATGCAATATAAAAGCGACAATTAAATGTAAATATTTTACCTCTTTAAAATATGTTTTTTAGCGGTTTGAAGACGTTTTAGAGACAAATAAGTTTTTTTAGTGGTTTGAAGGCGTTAAAAGTAACCCACTCCCAGGTTTTTTTATCGACAAATATTTTACCCCCCACCCTTAAAATCTTTTTCTTTTTTTTTCGGTATTCTAATTTTATTTTAATTCAAAACAACTGCCACGAATTTTTAAATAAATACTACTGAGTTTCGAAAATAAAAACAATCATTACGTTATTCATAAGTAGCACGAGTCAGATTTTCAGCAGGCACCGCTTAGCGTTTTTTAGGGCAGGAGGCCAGGACGAATTTATGCGATAAGCACCAAAATCTTTTTTCTTTTTTTTTCTTTTTTTTTTATCAATTAAGAAAAAATTGGAAAATAATCAGAACATAAAAAAAAAAAAAATTAAATAGCATCATGAATTATGACTTTTTATATTTCTGACATTGCGGAACGACTGTATTCATTCATCGCTTTACCGATGAAAAGTAAACAAAAATGAATTTTAAACAAATTTATGTTACAATTAAATGAAAATTATTTTTGTTTCTCTTTTTTTTTTTTTTGCTGTCTAGCAAAAAGAAAGAGAAAAAAAAAACATTTTACATTTTTTATTTCTTTTTTTCAATCGGGTGCAAAAATCACCGAAAAGTGAAAGTGATTGTTTTGTACAGAAAGAAAAAAAAATGTTCCTCCCAATTTGTTTTTAATCTAAAATGACACAAACATAAAAATCTCTGGATATTTTACTGTAAATAATGAAAATAATATTAAAACTGAATTTCATTAAAATTTAACGAAATATTAATTGAAATAAATCAAAGAAAGGTTGAAGTTGAATTTTTAGGTCAAATCAATTTAAGTAAAACTCGTCACAAAAATCTTTTTCACCGCCGTCGATTTTTTTTTTTTTTTTTTTTTTTTTTCATTAAATGAATATTCAATCATTTAAAGAACTTTTGTTTCTTCTTTTATTCACACCTTCGGTCTTTTGTCTTTTTATTTAAAATAAGGGGGGGGGGTCAAATTTAAGTAACATAAAAAAATTCAGAAAGTTTGAAATAAAATAACTGATGCATTATAGAAGCCATTCATTGATAAATCAACACAGAAAATTTCATTAAAATCGGATAATTCCCGGATTTTTGGTTAAATATTTTTCAAACGGGGGTTTTAATTTGTTTTGTAAAACACGGATTTTTCTCTAAATTGGGTATACCTACACTTGTAAAACTATAAATCACAATATTTTGTTTTAAATGCAAAATAAATAAATGAATAAACAACAAAACGGTAAAATAATTTTTATTGTAGAAGTTCAATTCATTGATTTTCTCTGAATAGATTAGAAAAGTCAAAGTTGAAAAATGAAAGAAAAACGTGTCAGTTTTTTTTCTAATAACTTTTTTTTTTTTTTAATGAATTTTCATTCATTTGATAAATGTAAGGGTTTTAAAATTTTAGAATAACTAATTGTGATTTTTTGTTGTTGTTTTAAGGGTTGGATTTTAAAGTTCAATGTTAATTTTACAAATTGCAAATGAAAATCACAGCCATGAAATAAGGTGATTGATCTTTTTTTTTTAATCTTATTTTTAATTTGCTAATTTAGAGCGTAAAGTTGTTTTTTTTTTAAATAATTTAATTTTCTTGCAAATACAAAAACTTTATGTGGACAAATAAAAACAATTTACTAAATTTAATTTTTTTTACTAATTTTTTTGTCCATCTTGTAACTATTTTAAATTTTCAAAACTGTATTCTTGATTTAACGATAAATTTTAGATTAAAAAAAAAAAATAAACGTTAAATGAATGTATCGAACAAAATTTTGTTAATTACAGTTTAATTAAAAGGAATTTTTAATTTATTTAAATTTGGGAGATTCAAATTAAAAGAATTCTTTCGTTTGTTGTTGGGTTTTTTTTTTTGGGGGGGGGGTCTCTTTTCTTGGATCGATTTACACTTACCTTTTCCTTTTAAAGAAAACATTAAAACAATAAGATTTTGTTTTCTGTTAAAGTTAAATTTCAACTCAACTAATTAAAAATATAAGAAAAGAAAAAATAATAATTTAAACTAAATTAAGATTTTAATATTCTTAAACAAATAGTTCTCAATAATTATTATTGAGATCTGTTTAAAAATATTTTTTATTATCTTTATCATTTTATATTTGTTAACAATATTTTTTAAACAACATAACATTTATTATTGAATAATAAATGTTACGTTGTTTAAAAAGTATTGTTTTTAAATCGCGATATCTTTTTTAAAACTCTTAACAAAAACAAACCAAAATAATATGTTTTAACGTCTAATCAATAATGTAAATATTTTGATTTTTTTTAAATTCACCTTATATAATCGATCATATTTCATTTATTTATTTATGTCATCAAAAAAGTCAATTTGCTTTGATGATCCAACAACAACATAAAAAAAAGAGAGACGTTTTGTTTCTACAAGAAGAGAAAATAAATAAATAAAAGTCCGAGAGAGAGAGAGACAAGAAAATGACGAAAGACAGAAATATCAATAAAATAATCCAATAACAAACTCAGAAAGAAAGAAAAAAATGAATTATCAACATATTCTCATCCTTTCGAAGTCGATAGAGAAGAAAACAAAAGAATTGCGAAAAATAAAATAACATTAAAATCAAAAAGTTGGAAGGTGAAAAAAAAAAAGAGTGAAAAAGTCAAAAGGGGAATAAATAGATGAAGTACGTGTGAAAAGTTTCCATCGCAGTAATGTCTCGCCTGGGGTACGTGAAAAGTCTCGTCCATGTAAGGAGTTGGTTGGGATGAATGAATCCATTTTAAAAGTAAAGTGGAAAGTCCAAGGAAAACAGCCAAACATGAAGCACAAAACCATGTGAAAGTGGACGCGGCCATATTGGATAACGCACCGGTCCAATTAAACCTACTTTTTCTTTAACCATAGGCAAGGGAGAATACTCTCATTACATTTATACAAGAGTTATCGCCCTTGCTTTATTATTATTATTATTATTATTATTATTGTTGTTGTTGTTGTTGTTGTCGTCGTCGTCGTCGTCGTAGTAGTAGTTGAAGAAGAAGAAGAAGAAGAAGAAGAAGAAGAAGAAGAAGAAGAAGAAGAATATTACGGACCAAGTTCAAATAATAAAACGTACAAGTGTCACTGTTACTTTCACTTATAGCTATGTGTTGATTGAAAGCAGGAGAAGGCAAGAAGAGAGACTCACTCCCTTTTATTGACTGAGTTAGTCTCCTTCTAAAACTCAAAGAAAGGTCTAATGTTGCTGTTGTTGTTGTTTGGGTTTTACGGCATGTCAACCCATTTGGGTCATTTTATGACGAAGATGTTTGTTTTATTCATTCATGGGGACTCATTTTTTCAAAACTCAATTTAAAAAAAAAACGTTTTTGCAAACTCTTTTTTTTTTCTATTTAACCCATAGATGGCACCATAACAGTTACTACCACTCCGGGTCAGAGTGGACTAGGAAGCAATGGTGATGAGGGGGTGCTCTACATTCCCCAACATCCAGAACTGGAACCTCACCATCAGATAGAGTTTAACGTCATATCCAGGTCATGAAGACCCTCAGCCACAGCCTTCTAGTGCATATAGGATAAGAAGGGTTGGGGCTTGCCATAAGGGCAACAGGGTCAAGACAATGGGTTGACGTGACCATCAGATTGATCGGGGGAGTCCCTCCGACCGCCAGTCTATCCTTACTAAGGCCAAAGTGAAGTGTTGCATGTCATGGACTGCTCAGCCACTAATATCAGGAGTTGCCATCTATGGTTAACTGGTGGCTCCATTGGGAGGGGTCTTATCCTCTGCAGAAGTGTTGTCTGTATATTCTAAAGCCCCAGCCGACAGGGCGAGGAAGAAGGTGTGAGAGACAATGTGTTGATAATAGCAGCCTGCGTGTGGGTCGCACCTGTACTTGCTGAGGGCCGCGATCCAGTCCACGGCACGCATGTTTAGCATACCTGTTTTATATCTGTTCTTTGAACAGTAGAGACGTTTTCTTATGCCCTTGTCATGGAACAGTAAAGACACATGGCTATGGCTATTTTACTTACCACCGTCATCAAGAAAACCTTTTTTCATTTTTGTACCCCTTTCACACACTGCTTGTTCCAAGAAGAATTTGTGCATATATCTATCTGTTGGGACACTATTTCTCTGAATGTTTGAGATGATGCTTGAAGATTAGTATTATCTGCGTTATTCGGACTATTGTCCCCATCTTCATTGTTATTTGTACAACGTTTCGGCCGATATACCCTCCGCCTTCTTCAGGTATTTCTTGTCGGACTCGGGAACCTTCTTTTCTTTTCGAACTCGGGAACTTTCTTTCGTAATCGGGAGTTTAAAGTTCCGTGATGGCTCCCGATTACGACAAGAAAGTTCCCGAGTCCGAAGAGAAGGTTCCCGAGTCCGACAAGAAATACATGAAGAAGGCCGGAGGGCATATCGGCCAAAATGCTGGGACACGTTTACATATTTGTCCAATACTACTTGTAGGATTATCATCATCATCATCATCAT
Source organism: Doryteuthis pealeii (assembly GCA_023376005.1). Classification (NCBI taxonomy): domain Eukaryota; kingdom Metazoa; phylum Mollusca; class Cephalopoda; order Myopsida; family Loliginidae; genus Doryteuthis; species Doryteuthis pealeii. Next base: position 89,571,247 of record CM042163.1, on the reverse strand, counting down.
TTCGCGCCAGCAGCGTGGATATCCATGACAATCTCACCAACCATCCCTATCATTCATTCCCCCTGGGTCCTCCATACAGCATGCAGTATCCGCACAGACCTGGTCTATGTAGGTCTTTGCTTGACGACCCGCACAAGCATGTTCATGTGCTGGTTTCCACAGAAGGATGTCCCTTATGAGTTCGTCCTTACTCCTCTAACAGTGTCCGACATGTCTTGTTCGTTTTACTCGGATGGTTAGTGTGATAGGGGGCAGGTGGCCGTATAGCTGCTTTTTTGTTGGATGTTGCTTCCACGATTTGTTCAAGATCGCACGCAGCATCCTTGTGCAGCTCCCATCCAGCCTATTTTCCAGGCACCTCATCAAGGTCCAAGTGGTGCAGCCATACAACAGCACCGACATCACCACGGCCTGGAAGAATTGTCGCTTTAACTTGTCGGCGAGGTCTGACTTCCATATAACTGACAGTCTGTTTATAGCCAACCATGCCTTCCCTATGCGTGCATTAACATGGCTTTCTGTGGATGAGATATTACTACCTAGGTAGGTGAATTGTTCTATTGGCTTTAGAGTCTTACCGCCGAGCATTTTTAAAGCATGAGATTATCTTGCCGTTCCTTACGTTCATTCTGTGTTAGTATATCATGGATATATTAATGCTAATATTGGTCCATGGGCCGAGGGTGTCCTGGCGTCGCTCAGCAAGACCTTTGTCAGCCGCTCACTGGCTATTTGTTTAAAACTATTGTGCGGCCTCACTTGGAATTTGCGTCGCCGGTCTGAGGCCCCTATCTCGCATTGGCCTCGTGGAGGCTGTACGGAGACGTGCAACTAAATGAATACCCTCCATTAGGCATCTGCCATATTCTGAACGTCTTGCTGCCCTGGGAGTGAACTCGTTGAGGCTCCGGCGTCTATAAACTGACCTGGTGATTGATCATCTTTACAACAGCAACCTTGAGCACCTTTTTGATCTCCATGTTTCTAATACACGTGGACATGCCTACAAAGACAGAAAACAGCATAGCTCACATGACTTTCGGAAACATTTTTTTCACGCTCAGAGTTGTCGAGGCATGGAGTGGACCGCCTGAGTCCGTTGTGGGCTGCCGAAGCACTGCATCTTTCAAGGCCTCCATGCTTCGTGTGGTCTGCCAACGCTGTGCCTGATACGCACGTGTGCACGCATACATGTATATTATTACTGTACGCTGTTCATGTTACTGACACTAATACATTGTTCTATGTACTAGACGTGGGACTTTGATAAGTTGTGGTGCACCTGAGCACTGTACACAATAAATTTCATTATTATCTTAAATATCTTCCTTACCTCCAAGCATCACAATACAATATTATGATCTACTTCTTAAAACATAAACTCCTCCTTATGGTGGCATATAAGCAAAAGGGGTTAAAATTGCAAATCGTCGTCAAAATTAAAACGGAAAAAATTGGCTTGGCCATAGATATTAATGAATTTCATTTATTGTGTTTAAGGGAATTTTTTTTTAGATAAAATAAAACAGATGAATGATAAGACTAGTTAGAATTAATAAACATGTACCAAAAACAAAAACAAAACGTACTTTCTATTTCAATATTACAGACGACGCGTGCTTTTCTTAAGTATGGATGTTCAAAAATGTAATAATTCTTGTTTTTTATGTTAATAAATATTTATCTCTTGCGACCCTTTGTAGGAAAATAACGTACAATGAAAAACGGTTAAAAACACAACTAACGGTTAAAATTTAAGCTAAAAATAACATTAATCGTGTCCTTAGTAATAATTAAATTCATTAAAATCTATGGTCAAGCCAAATTTTTCCGTTTTAATTTTGACGACGATTTGCAATTTTAACCGCAAAAGGTTATAAAAATGATAAATAAAGAGAAAGGATATAACAAAATAATATTAGAAAAAGTCCAGGAATAACAAAACAGAAAATGGAATTAAGGGGTATTATCGCATAAATGTGTCCTGGCCTCTTGCCCTAAAAAAAACCCTAAGCGGTGCCTACTCAAAATCCAACCCGCGTTACTATTAAAGAACTCCCTAGCTGTTTGAAGGTTAATGCGATATGAAAGCGATATTTACCCACACACGCACACACAGTCTTTTCTCGACAAGTAAATGTAAATATTTTAACCCCTCCCCCTCTTTAAAATATTTACATTTACTTGTCGATAAAAAAAATCTGGGCGATGACTTACTTTTAACGCCTACAAATCACCCAAAAAGTTATTTGTCGATAAAAACGCCTTTAAACCGCTAAAAAATATTTTAAAGCGGGAGGGATAAAATATTTACATTTACTTGGCGAGAAAATACTGGAGGGAAGGGTGAGTGAAATATCGCTTTCATATCGTATTATTAACTTTTCGGGGGGAAACGCCTTTAAACAGCTGGGGAGTTCTTCAATAGTAGCGTGGGTTGGATTTTGAGATTCAGGCACCGCTAAGCGTTTTTTAGGGCAGGAGGCCAGATATGTACGAAATTAAGACGGTAAGAATGTAAGGTTATTTTCAAAAAATGAAATAAAAAGATAAAAATAAAATAACTTGACAATTTTTAAGTCTTGGTTTAATAAGTGTCTCGTTTTTGTTTTTTTTTGTTTTATTTTTTGTTTTGTTTTGTTTTTTCAAAGTTAAATTTTAAATATCAAATGAATATTTAAACATTTTTTGAAAACAGAAATTTATTTTTTGAAATAGAGATTTTATTAGAAAATATTTTCTCTGGATACGAAACGGTGACTATGAATAACAAACTATACAAATATGGCGTCGACTGGTTCAAGCATGGACGTCGAAAGTTGTTTAGATAAATCATCTTTATCTAAAATTCTTACTTATGATGTCCAACCGGATTCTCATGTTTCGTTTGCATTATTTACTGAAGTTGAAAATATGAATGAAGTGAGAAAATGTGTCATGAATGGCGAATTTGAAGCTGCTTTATTGAAAACTTCGATGGTGAGTTTTTTACTGACTTAAAAAAAAACAAATAACTTACACTTTCGTTTTTTTAGTTTAAGATTTTTAATGATTTTTCTGATTGAACGATTAATTATATATTTTGAAACAGTTTTGGGAATTGAACCCACAACCTTTTTCTTCTTGTCATTCTTTTATTCCCTTTTTTTTTTTTTTCCTAATTTATTTAGAAATCGGATGTTTGTAAAATCCATTATTTCTGAAATGAAAATGAAAAAAAATCATCGCAACATCAAACCTACACTCACTATTCAATTAAGAGAAAGTTTCACTCATTTGTTTCATCCCCCCCCCCCAAGTCCCTAAAATTGATAGTTGCCGAGAATATCCCAATATTTGAAGTGAGCAAACTCATGTACTCACTCCAAACTTTTTATTCAAAAAATAAGAAGTGAAGTACATGAGTGTGTCATCACAACTCGGCATATAAGCCGGAAGGTTTAGTTAACAAAACTGATCATACCACTACATGGATCTATTTAGCTAGGTTCACTCGCCGACTGATCCATTCAAAAATAAACCTGGCATTCTCTCCTTGCACAGCCTACTTACACCAAAATGCCTCTTTTGCTCTATGGCTTTATCCTAATTAAAATTATCCCCTTTTCGAATGATTTGGATTTTAAGCACATAGTTTGTGCTTCGTATGATTTAAAGGAGATAGAGGGGTTGGGGTAACAATAAAAATAAAATCCCCAAGAAACTGAAAAATATAATAAAATTGTGGGCCATTTTGGTTACCCCCTTTCCCTCTGCTATTGTATAGGACCGCCGACTGTCTTCCGATCTTTTTAAGGTTTGAAAGCAAGCCGGTCAGTTCCTCTAAGATTTGAGTGGGTGTCCTTAGTGGGTTGTTGGTGAAAAAATTGGGGTTTGTCTGTAGGTCGGGTGGGTTGGGTTTAGTAGAAAAGCTGACTCTCCAGGAGTAAAATATGCTAGGGTAAGACGGGTGGTTTTATAATTGTTACGAACGCCTGTGCTGATTGGGAACGATCGAACACAGAGTCGCACAAGAAAGAAAAAAAAATAAAATAAAATGCGATAAAGGTCCCAGGTATGAAACACTAACGGTTTCACAGAAGGGATAAAAGGGGAATAATCAAGTCTTCTACTTCCCACACCAGAAAGGTAGTGAATAAGCAGAGAAAACAGAATGGACCTTGGTCAAGCCAAAGAAACACGAACACAATATCATACATTTATAACAAACAAAACAAATAGCTTTTTATTATAAAATAAATGGCAGCGACCGTCAATCCTGGGTGTTAGCCGGGAATTCAATTAACATATCAACATATTTTCTTTTTAAAGATTCTCTCCTTTCTTTTCTTTTTTTTCTTTATATAATTATAAAGTTCACAATTCAAAGCTTAGATAATAGTCACAGATGACAGTTCAAATAAAATGTTCAGAGTCAAAGTTCATATGGAATTGTTACAGTTAAAAGTTCAAAAGTGTTCTTGAAACTACAGAGTCAAATGAGATAATGCAAAATATTTTAAACAAGGAGAGACTTACATTTATGAAGAAATTCCTTTTAAACAATTCCCTTTTCATTTCTCGTATTACTTCAGTGTCACATAAAACAGGTTCCTTTTTTTTTTCTCTTCTTCCTTTTTTTTTTTTCACACCATAACTTTACACATTTTCTTAGCAAATAGTAGACCTCTTAAAATCACTCGATACACGTTTAAAGTTTTGTCTTTCTTCTATCTCATCATTCTTAGCAGCAGCGAATTTTCTCAAACGTCCGGTCGCTTTGAAATCCTTTTTTACTTGTGTCTTTCAAAACTAATCTTTCTTTCCTTTTCACTAAATTGGCAGGAAGTTCAAAGGAATGCTAAGGGTCCTGGAGTCACACGCACTTAAAAGTTCACTAAAGTTTGTGGCTGGTTTTGGCCACCGGTGTGAGTGGGGGGGGTTGAGGTGTTATGATTCTTAATAAAGGGTAGTAATTGGAATGTAAAATATTCTATATTTTCTGACTTCATCCCTTACCTGTTTTGTTTTTTCTCTCTATCATTCAAACATTTAAAAGTGTACTCTTACATATTCATGACATAATAAACTTGGATTTGGGGTCCTGGATATGTCCTAGGTGAAAAAATTGGGGTTGATGATCATTCAGCCATCTAACTAGAAGGACCTATGGTGTATGCAGTTTTTAGGCTTTGCCTTTCTTATTTTATAGACTTTGGTTGTCTATCTAGGGGTGGGGTCCCAGACAGGCGACCCGTCAGTGTTGGCCATGATGGACAGGGAACAATATTTCTACTCCTGCCCCCGTTCTCACACACAAGCCTGCAGCATTTATCCACCTTTCGTTGAATGTCATCGATTCGAGCATCCTCCTATCGCACCGGATCCTTACCCTAAGCTGATGCTTAAAATAACAGATCAGATCACGACAGGAGAATATCCCGATTAGAAAATGTCTGGGGAATTGTGCACAAAAATTAGGAATTTCTTTTATCATCTAAATAAGAATAAGTTTTAATCATCATTTTAATTTACATTTTGTGCTGTTATACTCTGCATTGTTCCTTTCTGACCATTCGATCAACAACAATTCACCTGGTTCTCTTCACACCGTGTTTATATACTACTACTACTACTACTACAGGGAGAAAACGGCGAACGGTGACAACCCTGATTTAGTTCCTCATGCAACATCTTCCCTCTTCTGAAAAAGAAGGGATTTTTTTAACTAAGCCTAGGTACTAGATAGATGTACCGTCTTTTTTTTCCCCATATTTTTAACTTTTTAAACCACTAGTAGACAACTATGTCCTCCTGACCTAGGCATGGATCGGCCAGACTACCCTCTTGCCCAATAGGGATTATTCTGCCCTTTCACTCTGGACTTTGGGGACTTACCTTTCTATACAAAAATTCCATTGTTTCAATTTCATTGTACCAATTGTCGGTAGGGACTTTTAAAAATGCTGTTTCATAACACTAATGAAACTTTTACTTAATTTCCACACAAAATCCCTTCTAAACAGCTATAGTTTTTTTTGGGGGGGGGGGTTCATCCTGACTGATAATTGGGAATACCTCGTGGAGCAAAATGTCTGAATATTCTCCAAGTTTTTTTTAGAAAACTAGATATTATGGCAATTATCTTAAATAGATTTAGTTTTAGTATTATTTGGATTATTCAGACTATTGTCCTCATCTTTATAATAATTATATATTAATAGTCTGAATAATCCAAATAATATTAATTATCAAGCCTCATCTAAAAAGTTGGGGCCTATACTACATACACAAAACTCAAATTGGTTAGATGCAGCTTACCGACCCTGGGAGTCAATCCATCTACGACAAGGAAGAGTTTGTTACAAAACATCGCTGCCGATGTTCCTGAGGAAAGCTAGGGGAGTAAACCCCTAAAATAAATCTGAACTTCAGCGCTACACAGCAACTCCTGTGACACTGCTGTTGCCAAACTGCATTGGTTTCTTACCTTTCTTTTGGATCACAGCGGCAGTGTGGAGAGGCGGGGGGTGGGGGGGCTAATTGGGCAACAGCTCATCCTCCATATCAACCCGCCCTGGCTATGTAGTTTAAAAGAATCCATTTGGACACTACTCCATCATCTTTCGCAGACGGATGCCAACCAACATGTCACAAATTGAGAGAAATCATCATCTTCAGGGACAACCTTCACATGCGACATTTCTGGTCGAGAATGTTTTTCTAACATTGGATTTTACAGTCACACGAGGAGGTGCTGTAATTTCAGGAGCACAAAAACTATTTTATAGTCTTCCAAGACTGAAATGCTAATAATAATAAAAATTTAGTTTTTAAAAATATTTGGAACTATTTTTTGAGATCTCTTAAAGTATTGTCATAAAAATTCATTCATATCCGAGGGCAGCCAACGGGATTTTGTGTGTGTGTGTGTCTATGGTTTGGATTTTGTCAATGAATTTTTCTTTTTTCTTTTCAGATTCAAAATCAATTTCAAGTGCTAACCGCTGCCAACAAAGCAATTCATCAAAGACAAAACAAAAAAATGATCACCAAAAATATACATTCAGAAATTCTATTTTGTTTGTCTCCATTAAAAGGGGTAAAGTAGTTTTTTAAAATTTTTTATTAGAATCAATTAATGAATTCCATTTTAAACTAGAATTCTCTGAAGCGTGAATCCTTGGCATTTTAGAAGATTAGTATTATTTGGATGATTCAGTCTATTGTTATCTGTACAATGTTTTGGACGATGTGCCCTCCGGCCTTCTTCAGGTACTTCTTGTCGGACTCGGGAAACTTCTTTTCAGACTTGGGAACCTTCTATTTGAACTTGGGAACCTTGTCATAATCGGGAGCCATCACAGACCTTTATTCAGTCCATGGGGGTATCCTGTTCTCATTTGGCTAACCATAGCTATGATTAGTGGAATGAGAACAGGATACCCCCGTGGACTGAATAAAGGGTTAGGTTCAAAGTTTCGTGATGGCTCCCGATTACGACAAGAAATACCTGAAGAAGGCCGGAGGGCACATCGGCTAAAATGTTGTACAGATAACAATGAAGATGAGGACAATAGTCTGAATAATCCAAATAAACTAATTATCAAGCCTCATCTCAAAAATTCTGAGAAATCGTTTTTTAGAATTCAACCAATATTTGCCATTTTTTCCAATCTTGGCTGATGGGTTTTACCAACCCTCCTCAATTTTATCATTGGCCATGATTTTCTTTTCCTTTCTCTTTCCTCTCCATTTTGTAACCATGAGTCTAGATTCATGCATTAAAGATTTTCTCTGACTGAAATTTGAGTTTCTTCTGTTTATCCGCCCCCCCCCCCTACTTGCGACATGGCAATTTTAAATAGACCCTTAAAGAAGACTAAAGAATAAATCCTTTGAAATTCTTTGTTAAAAACAACAAAGGTAAAGACACTCGTCTAAAAACACCAAAAGAATTTCTTCCAAGATTTTGACCAGATTTTCTCTTTTTCTAGATTTCTGATTCATTCCGAAAATTTGGTGTTTCTGACGACGACCGAAGCGTCTTTGTGGCAATTGTGGATGACAAACATCAAAAAGTTTTAAAACAAATTGCTGAAAAAGTTCAGGGTAAACTCCACGATATGACAGATCTTGAAAATTTATGTGACGTTGGGAATATTAAAAAGGTAAGACAAGAAAATATGAAAGATTTTATGATTGTGTGTGTGTATGTATGTATATATATATATATATATATATATATATATATATATATTTCGATTTGCCTCGCATGAAACCAATATGGTTGTGACTGTTTCTTTGTCACCTAATAAATAGATATGTAAAACCTTTATATATTTATTTTATTATATTATATATATATATATATATACCAACCCCTCTGCACAAGCAGGATGTAACACAAGGTCAATTTCTTAAGCAGTGTTTAACAGGTTTGAATTCAGAGTTTTCCTTCTCCTAGACTGGTTACCTAGTTATGGTTAAAGAACCCAGTCTGTCCAACTATTTGCCCATAGCTGGAGGGAGAATTGGATTCATACCTTTCCCAAGGGTATTAGCACCATGTGAAATACAAACAGCTTTGTCCAGGAATTGAACTCTGGTCAATACGTCCATTTCCTACAACTCTAACCCATTAGACCAGGCGCCCCCTTATTTTCTGATTGTATATTTCTCTTTTTGTGGCACAAATCCTTTTAGATTAAACAAAAGTCTTGAATAAATATTAAAATTCTATCTTTAAGTTTATCATAAAACTTGTTGTTTCCAGTCTCTTCATCTTGTAAGACCATCCTGTCTGCTGAATACACTGACTTCACCTCTGAAGAGGGGTAAGACCGCCCCCCCCCCCAGTTGACTGGGTGGCGACCATGATGATGCTTAAGGATGTAATCCTGTTGGCTGAGCAGTCCATGACATACAAACATTCCACTTCGACCCTTACTTAGGCTAGATGGGCGGTCAGAGAGGCCCACTCCAATCAGCTGGACACCCTAGCACCAATATGTGATTATTCCGACCTTATTACTTTTATTGCAAATCCCCAGATTCCCCTTCTTTTTTTTTTTATCATATATGTACTAGTAGGCGGTGGCTGAGGGTCTGAGTGTCCTGGGTATGACATTAAACTGCATCTAATGGTGATGTTCCAATTCTGGAGCTCTGGGGAGTGTGGAGTACCCTTCTGTCCTTAAGCATCATGAGTTGCCATGCACGGTCAAAAGGTGAGCCCAGTACGTGTATGGGGAGGGGGTGCAGTCAGCATGTTCTACAGCCTCAGATGACAGGGCTAGTTAGACCTGGAAGAGCTGTTACTTAAAAAACAAAAAAATCTACTTCTAGAAATGAATGAAATGTAAGTTGGAAGAAAACAGTGGACAAATTGTCATCATCATCATCATCATCATCATCATGGCATGCTGACACCACAGATTCCCTTGACTCTCTCGTACCATCTATCCCTATCAGTTATCACCCATGCAGAGATGCTGATAGGTACGCGTCCTGCGTCCCTGACACATAAAAATCTAATAGGACACATTAAAATCATATCTATGCATTCCAGTGTTTTTCTTTTTTTTCTTCCCTCACCATTTCAAGCTAACTAAATATATTTCAATAGTTTCTTAGAAATGAATTACACAGGATAGGTAGGAGTTAAACGGCTTTGTTGTTTCCCCAGATCATAAATAAAAACCCTACAATTTATTAAGAAACTTTAATTGGGACCCATCAAATTTTTGTGGGACTCATTTAAAACAAATATGTGCATTCCAGGCTGCATCACTGCCCGTGGCAATTTCTCTAAGTGGCAATCAGTGTTTACACAGCTGTTGAATGTAAGTTTTTCCTGGTGTGTCCATGCAAAGTAGTCCATAGGACAATGTTGTTTATGCATTCATACATTCTTATCAAGCAATGTCCAGTATGGTTTGCAAGATGGGAGGTAAGTGGCCATACAACTGCTGCTTCCAAGATTTGTTGGAAATGTACTCTTGTGGAGTCCTGATCTATTGAAAAAAAATTTTTTTTAAGAGTCCCAATGTTGCAAGAGTTTGTTGGGTCAGTAAAACGGTAATTTTGGGTGGACATAAGTCCAAATAGGGTGATCTTTCCTTGTTGCAGTGTTCACCGGTGATATTTGGCCACAAAGCGGGAATTCTGAATTCCTGACTTTTCATCTCCGGCCGGCAACGAGTACACATGGGTTAGGCACCTGACGGCTCTGCCCCTTTGGTGGGGGGGGGGGCTTTGACCTCCAACCTCCAACCAGCTACCAGTAAGTGACATTTCCTACAGTTGTACACCTATTTCCTCTTATGTTATGTATCTGTTTTGTATATCTTTGCCTTGAATGCATTTTCTCCTTCAATCATGGAATAAAAAGTCTGTTATCATTTTAGACCTTGTTACAATCTTGTGGGCTATCCTGTTGGTCTTTCCTTGGTAATCTTTTGGTAAAGATTCCTGAGTATTGGTAATCATCTAGTAATCCTTGGTAATCCCTTGGTAAAGATTCCTGTTGGCTTTGTTCAGTGGAATTGGATCCTTGGTAAAGAGTCCTGAGTATTGGTAATCCTGAGTCCCTCCTCAATGAGTGCAATTAGAATTATGGGGGGTATAAGTAGTGTATCAGCCACGCTGTATGGTTGGTGATTGGCCAGAGTAATAAACCATGTGACTTAAGCTAGTCTATAAATCCAGGTGGGGAACTGGAGCACATCTTGTATACAAAAATGTTCCAACACACCTTTGTCGGAGTGATTTATGTACACACTTGTACCCACGTTGGGAGGTTACTCTGAGCTTTCCAATTTTACTCTAAGAACATTACCATGTTACAAGTTGTACTGACACAGTTTGGAAGTTTGTTTGATTAAATTAACTGGGATCAATTTTTTTTTCTATTTCAGATTTACAAAGTGACTGATGAAGAACTGCAAGTAGGTGCGCTTGTTGACGCCCTCGTCACAAGAATTTCAATGAAGGAAATATTTGCTGTATAATTCCATCCAAGATGACATTAAATATTTTGTAAATTACAAAAACATAAAATGTTAAATTCATCCCACTGACATTCATGAAAAAAAAAAAAAATCCAAAAAGATTTTAACAAAATAAACTTATTTTTTAAAAATTGTATGAAACTTTTCTTTTTTGTAGAGTGAGTGTGTGTGTGTGGGGAGGGGGGTATTAATAAAAGTAAAAATAAATAATAAAATAAAATAAATAAAAAAAGACACAAAAATTAACAATCTCCCAGAGGGCTTAGGACAGGAAGCTCTTTCTGGGCATGCGCAGAAAAAAAACCCCAAGTTCTTGGCGTCTGGACTCTGGCGTTCTCGGTAACGGTTTGTTAAGGCTTAGTCGTAATTTTGCTGTGACTATTCTATGATCAGATGATACTCCTTCAAAAGAGGAGTATGCTTCACAGTTCATTGCACTATTTATCCATTTTTTATTTATTAGGATATAATCTAATTGGGCTTTTATATTATTTGGGTAAGTGTAGGTTCATAGTTTGTTTTTTCTTTTCTGGTATTTGGTGTTTAAACATACAAGCCTTTTCTTAAGAGAGAACTCGGCTAGGAGTTTGCTGTTTCTATTTGGGATGTTATGTAAGTATTATCTATTGTTCTGTTTTTGCCTATCTGCACATTCATGTCGCACCCAATGATTAGAACATTATGTTTGGGAATCTGTCTGCATAGGGAGGATAACTCATTATAGAACTCTGCGATGTTTGTTTCTTTGCTAGCATTAGTGCAGCTATAGCACAAGACTACTGTCGTGCAGGGATTTCTATTAAACGTAGTACTTATAATTCTTGGTTGGATTTTTTTCTATACTGATTAGTGATATTAAAGCTCAAGGGCTGAGGAGTATTCCTACACCTCCTATGGTGGCATTTATGGAGTTTTTCCACGCAGATGCCGACACAAACGTCCACCTGTTTTGTGATATTTTATTTCTTATTCGCTACGATCAAATCTATGCTCTTATACACAGATTATGTCAATATTTTTATCAGTTGGATTGGCTCGATGTCATCGATGCCTTTCAATGGCTGTTTTGTGAACTCATCAATAGACACCAGACTTAGAGATGAGGAGCAGTAGTTTCTTGACTGAACTGTTTGATCCTGGCTGTTGGCCCACTTTTGGGCTCATCCGCCCAGCTTCATGTGAGATACACCATTTGCCCATGTTGGGTTCGTCCGCCATGTCTCACATCCACCATGCTGCTACCCATGGTTTCAGGTATTACACGCCCATATGGCATGTGGGATACTCTGCCTTGGACAGTTATCCAAGAGAGAGGAGAAAAAAATGGGTAGGGTTCTTTAACATTTAAGATTTAACTTAGTTAAAGTCCACGTGTCCCATCCCATTTTAGCACATAGAAAACTACCTCTCAGTTAAGGGTCTTTTTAGAGAAGGTGGAAATTCTATCGCGTGTGTGGTAGGGGTTAAATATGATATTTATTTCACTGAAAAATAAAATAATTCATAAATAGCGTTCAAGGATTTAACTGAAAATAAAGTTTCTAGCTGAACAGATTGTCACCACTTTTTTCTATATGACAACTAATTTCATGAAGATTCTACAATCCTGAATTAAGTTCAGTGAAATTAATAAACATTTTTAGAAAAAATGATAATAATAATTAAGTAGAATTATAACAGAATAAACACAAAGTTAACACATAATTATTAGTCAAACAGAAATCTTTTCTCATCCTGAATTCAAAAACGAATAAAATTCTGACAGTTTAGTTTACTTACAAAGATTATACAATTCTTTAACACAGATCAGCTGTCAAGGATTAAACCTGATATTACATCTTTCTACTTCCAGAAAGGATCTTACTTATGGCCACACAAATTGGAACAGTCAGTCCCTAGCAACTGTCCGTCCCTAGTAACCGTCTGTCCACAACTAAGACCTTGCCATCATTGGATTCCCTGTTACTGAATAAATTCAACTCCACAGCACCTAAGCGCCTTCTCACAATCAGCAAACTTCTTTTCCCTTCCATGAAGGACAGTCTTCTACTTACAAGTGACCATGTGTTACGATTTTTGTGGCCATCCTTAGGCTTCAAGCAAGAGCACTGTCCAGTGGAGATTCCTTGTGTTGAACAGAGTGCGATACTTAGTGAAGAATCCTTTGGTTGTTCCCTTGGTGCTCCTCAGTGTTGCAGGTCCTTCTTCAATGAGTCCAAATGGACGTCTGTCAATATCAGTGATTAAATAGTTAACCAACCACGTGTTCATGCTGTTGATTGTGTGGTCCTATAAGTGCATGTTGTGCTGCGGGTCACTTATAGGTTGAAACCTGCTTGTTCGGACTTCCTGTGCCCACGCTGTTTTGTTTGACCCACAGGAAAGTTGAAGAAGAGTTGGTTCAGACTGTGTCTGAAGATGACCAAATTCACCAATGTTGTCAATGGGACAGCAATCAACAATAACTACAAAATGCTTATTAACAATTGTATACTATAATACTATGCATTGTGCATGCATATGTGGCTGCACAGTTAGTTATATAGATACGTAGGAGCTAGTTATACTGAATAGGTAGTAAGAAAACCCACATATAAGATAAGTGTGTGTGTGTGTGTAAATTGGAAATGGATTAGGATCACCCACAGATGGGTGTGTGTGTTCAAGTAGATCAAGTGTGTGTATGTATATATATAGATATATATATGTGCATATGTATACATACATGTGTATGTGGGTATACATATACTGTGTGTGTAAGTAGGTGTATTGGTTGTGGGTGTCAATAGTTCAGTCGACCCATTAAAACTTCAGGAAGATCAAGAAGGATGATAATCTCTTCTTAGGAGACAGAGAGAGACTGGGTGTCACAATACCAACAATACCTTTTATCAATCATACAGTGACCAAGATCATGTACAATAACAAAGGGTTTTCGATGTCAAAGTTGAAGTCTGAGTTTGTGTGTTGACTGGCGAAATACAGCTGATTACTTCTGGGTTCTGATATGATCAAGTTCAGGACTTTGAGTGCCAAGGTAGCAGGAAGCAACGGTGAAGTGGCGGCAAGGGCTCGGAGTCTCGTTGCTATAGAACCAGCTTTTGATCTGATCTGTTCCCTTTTTGGGGTTTTCTTTTATGGGGTCCAGACCCCTGAACATATACGGCTCTGATTGACCAGTCAGCAGAAACACCGAACCAATTGCCTTACAGCGTAAACATCTGGGAGGAGTAGAAAAGCCCCCCCCCCCTCAGGTCGCATCTGATTGGACGACCAATCAAAATCATGGCCCTGGGTTGCACATCTTGGGGAGGGGGAAAAAAACTCCACTTTTCTTTAATTGGTGAGCCACTCGATAATATTTTTATTATTGTGTAAATGGTCTTGTGCCAGACTTACTCGTGATTTTCCACACTACTCTTCCATAAGTCAGCACTAAGATGAACTTGTAATCCTGAATAAGTTAATGTTTTGATTTATCGAAATCAAAATTTAACATTGACCTTTTCAACAGTAATTTTCTTTGTTGACGCTAAATTTTGATTTGACCTTTGAACGAACCCAGTAATAGGGATTGTGTGTCACCAGATGCAATTTTTAATATTATCATTGGTTTTTTTTCTTTTTTTTTATACTTCCTTACAAAGGATTATAACTTTAACTTTTAATAAATCATCCTAATTATTCTTAAGTATTTAATTTAATATTAACATTATTATAGAGGTTTAAACCATGTGACCTCGCTTAGTCTATAAATTTAAGTGGTGGATTGCAGCATGCCTTATAGACCAAAAATATTCCAACACCCTGAATAACCCATGTCCACTACGACTGCAATTTTAATTCTATTGGTCTGCACAGTGACCACAAGCACTGGGGTATGACTTGTGACCTCATCATCTTGGCTGCACTATTGCCAGAATTGGTTCCTCAATCATTCTTAAATCACCTGGGGTCTGACCCACCAGCTGGTTGATTAGCAGTGAGTCATGCAGAAGCCACTTAAAATATATTGGAAGTCTAGACACAAAAGCACATATCATTCCTTGGTCTGACGTTCACTAAGAGTTTTGCTAGTTTCTTTAGCTTTGCCAGGTTAACATTGTCCATTCTTTTCCTGGGTGCAAGTTCTGTACCTTAAATTTCTTGTGGCCCCATTTGCTTTTCAATCTGACAACTGGTATGATGGCAGGACCCTGCATCATCTGGCAGTTGACTATATTTTACAAACAGCCACCCACCCCAGTCTTTGCTGATAATGATGCAGCATTTTGCAGCCATCACTTTAGGGGTTTCTTGGATGAATGGGGAGAGTACACGCTTAGTATTAAGTATAAATGTAATTAACTAGTTGTGAGTTCAATCCTAGGTCAAGTAGTGAACATTATATTCTGGCTGGTTCAACAAAGCACTTTATCTGAAATTCCAAAAATGATAACAAGACACCTGAAGATGAAAGAAGAACTTACCTGTCAAATTGCGTAACTATAGCAATCAGCATAAATGATAATATACACTAAGTTAGCATTCCCAGCCGTTGAACTTATTTTGGTGGACATTGACAAATTTGCATCTTAATTCGTTAATATGGTCGGAGAAAATAAATCTTTTTAAATATGTAATTTGTATGTGTTTTTATCCATTGACTTGATTTTTATAGCCAGTTAAAATGTTATTTGTCTTGCGTGTGCTGAACAACTTTGTTTATGCTTTAATACAATCTTCCAAAAAGCCGGAAATTAAAGCATTATCAAAATTTCTCACATCAATAATTCTAAGAATATCTTCTATTAATCATATACGGATCTTTTTTTGTTTATACTTTTGGAAGAAATCTGTCAACTTTTGTAGTTTATATTTTTGCTTTTATGGATTGGGGAAGAAAAAAAATCTTCCGGTTGTAATTTAAGGTGTCTTCTAAAGTAATATATTAAACCATGTAATTTATATGTGTTTTTATCCATTGACTTATTTTTATAGCAGAGTTAAAATGGTATTTTACTTCTAACACCAGAAAATGTAAAATATGAATTTTTTTTTTTTTTTAAACTAAATTTTACACATTACTTTGTTTCAAGATAAAAATGGCCAACTTTATCAATATTCTCAAAATTGTAAACTCTTATTAGAAGAAATCTTTAACCAGGAATAAAATAATTCAGTGAGAAAAGGGATAAATCAGATTAAATATTCATATCTACAGGTTATATAAATGCACAAAATATCTCATTTCACTAATAGGCTACGGGCCCAAAGGCCAAAAAGGCTCTAGTTTTTGATTTAATTTGTAATTTTTAGGGTGGGAAAAAAAAAGCGGCCAAATAAATGTTGCACATATTAAAGTTTTCCGTGGGTACCACCAATTTTCCCCGTGAAATTTACGCATAAAGGTTAATATTATCTTAAAAAATGTTTATTCACTCGACAAACTCCTAATGATTTTTAAAAAATTTTTTTGGCTTACAAAAATAATGCAAATTATAAACAAAAAACAATGTTTACATTTTTTCACCGTTAAATCAATTGAAATTTAACGTAGCCAAGTTAAAATTAAAATACACATAAAAATTTATTTTCTGTGTGTTTACATTATACACTTCTTCGCTTGAAGCAGACATGTTGAGTGATAACTCATGCTACGGTGATCATGATTGGTTAATTTTAACAGCAGTCAATGAAAGATGTATTCTGATTGGCTACTTCGTTGTATGTAGCTAACTAAAATTTTTAGCATCTAATTTGTGTATTAAAATATATATTATTAACTAACATGAAAAAACGGTAACTCAACAAAGTTACAGATATGTTTCTCATGATTTTATACATATTTCTCTAAAAAATAATGCCCACCGCATATTTTTACAAGTTAAAAGTCATCTTTTTCGCCTTGGGAAACCGACCTATAAACAGTGTATGTTAAT
This sequence comes from Doryteuthis pealeii, assembly GCA_023376005.1. Lineage (NCBI taxonomy): Eukaryota > Metazoa > Mollusca > Cephalopoda > Myopsida > Loliginidae > Doryteuthis > Doryteuthis pealeii. The sequence continues at coordinate 89,554,335 of CM042163.1, read as the reverse complement.
TCATTTATACAAGAGTTTATAGGTCATTCCTACAAATGATGTGATATGTAGATATTTACCCAACCCATTCGCCACAGAAAACATAAGCTTCCCCTTTCTGCTCAGAATTAAAAACACATCAAATAATTTATCCTTTCTGTAAAGAAGATCAGAAAAATTTTAAAAAAGGAAAAATACAAACAATTTTTTTTTTTCAACAGTTTTAATATAATCTTGAAATAAATACAATAAATCTCAAATTCAGAAATTTTTTACAACAAATATTTTTGGATGATATTGTGATGTTATATATTTGACCCCTTATGTTAAACTTATTTTTTTTCTTTGATGGGAGGTCAACCATCAAATCGTACCATCGCAACGTCTCACCTTAATACATAGTATACAACCGGGCAATTGTTTTTTTTTGTTTTTTTTTGGAAAGGAAAATCAAAATTGAAGAAGTGCAAAATTATCCAAAGTTGCAAACTTGAGTTTTAAAAATGACTTGGGGGGGGATGTGGGGGGCAATAAACTTAAAGGCCAAATCATTGCCCCACAAATTTCTTAAAATATTTAAAATTTCAACTTTTCAATATGAGGTATTTTTATTTTACTTTTGTTACTTATAAAGACGTTATGAGTTAAGTGAAGAATTTCTTTGCTTTAACTTCAAACTTTTTAACATCCTATTTGCAATAAATGAGTACTAAAATATGAGGAGTCAAAACGTAATACCATTTTGTTTAGGACAGGTATAATTACAACACAGGAACATGTATCATACATCAAAATGAAGCTGGTACTCCGTGGATCACATCCCTACTTCTCCACATAATCACTGTTTCTCTCAATAGCAATGTTCTACCTTCGAATGAGAGCACATATCCCTGCCCCATAAAACTGTTGACTGTTCTTTGAGCCACTTCTTCACTACAGATTTCACTTCCTCGTCACTATAATAATGTTTGCCTTTCAAACCCTCTTTCATGGGGCCGAAGAGATGATAGTCAGAGCAAACATTATTCCAGTGATGAGGAAGTGAAATCTGTAGTGAAGAAGTGGCTCAAAGAACAGTCAACAGAATCTTACGGGGCAGGGATACATGCTCTCATTCGAAGTTGGAACATTGCTATTTAGAGAAACGGTGATTATGTGAAGAAGTAAGGATGTAATCCACAGAGGACCAGCTTCATTTTGATGTTCTGTGTTGGTAATTATACCTGTCCTAAACAAAATGGCATTACTTTTTGACTCATGCTCGTACGTCAGTTTCAAAGATGTTCAGTGAGATTTTATCTTTTTTTTTTTTTATTAAACAGGAAAAACAAAATTTCACTGAAAGTTTAAAATCATTTTTTTTTGAGAATGGAATTTCTTTTTATGGCACTTCAATATATATATATTTTTTTCTTTTTTTGAAAACAACATTTTTGGTCAGTCTTCTAGCCACCCTCAAGATTATGTAGCAACAAATGTGATGCCACTACCCAGCAGAGCACTAGGAGTCAGTAAGACGTATCAAGACAATGGACACATAGCCCATAGAAACTTATTTATAATCAAACCAAAATCAACAAGACTTTGTATACTGGATATTCACCTGAAAAGGTCAAAAGAAAAACGATCAGAAAAATGGAGATTCATTCACAAAGTAGAGGAATTCTAAAATAATTAAAAAAGGAGTGGGTGGAAGGGTGGGGGTAATGTATTTCTTGGAAAATTTAGAGGAAAAATCTAAACAACAATTTATCAGGGATTCAGTGACAAGAATTAGAAAAAGAAAATCCTTTTAAAAAAAAAAAAGGGGGGGGGATTCTCAACTATAAAAGTCCATTTGTTTTGGTCAAGAAAACTGAGGGACATCAAGAATCAAAAAAAGATTTAGCAACGTTGGTTTTGTTTTGTTTTAACCAAACAGACTGGTCACTTGGCAAAAAGGAGTTAGTAATTTTTTTTTTAATTATATAGTTATTTACTAAGCTTAGCTTAGATGTGACACAAGGCCAGAAGCATGGGGTGCCCAGTGAGGATCAAACTCACTACCAATGGTCTGCTAATCTAGCTCACTAACCATTACACCACATATATATATATACCTTTTTTTTTTTAATCTGACAAAGTTGAAAGATCTGTGGAGAGGAACAAACAAAAATATTGTATACATTTGCATATTAAAAAAAAAGCTCTTCATTTGTGTGTGTAAATGTGTGTGTGTGTTATTAAAAACAATAATTATTTCCCTTTTTTTTTTGAGGGGGTGGGGGTTTGCATTTCTAATCAACTGAAAAAGCATCCCCCTCCCCCCACACTCTAGTGTAAAGTTAGCAATATACAATTCTTTCAAAAATAGACAAAGCACATTCAAAATATTTGAATAATTTGCTAAAAAGATTAAAAAATGCAACATTGGAAAGAGGAAAAAAATAGTTGTCTTTTAATATAACACACACACATATATACATATATTTATATATTATACATATATATATTTAAAAATATATACATTGCCCCTTTAGAGTAAAATTTAAAAGCTTTTGATACCTATATACTCTTACAATATGAGTGGAGGCAAAAAAAAGATTTCTATGCAGCAATGAATTGTGGGAAATTTCATTCTTGTTCTGCAAACACTGATCATCTACGAGAAACAAAATTGATCATCAAGCAAAAAATAATGAAGTGATGGCAAGACGTTAAGGCTAAAACAGAAGCAAGAGGGTTTTTTTATAATTATTTGTCACAATTGTGACAAACTTTGCAATTTCTCAATTGGAGGGAATCAATTTTCTTTCAATTCTGACACGTTTTTTTTGTTTTGTTTATTTGGTTGTTTTGTTTTTGTTTTTTTAAAAATCTTTTTGTTAAAAGTTAAACAAAGCGCACGACAGTCAAATGCAAAAAAAAGAAAAAAATAATCTGTTTAAATTCAGATTTTTTGAGGAACAATTTAAGAATTTTTTTTTTCCCAAATTTACTTCCAATGGGGTTTGAGACTCACAGTTTGCAAGGATTTTAGAAGTACCCAAATGAAAAATAAATGTTTATTTATATTTAGCATTCTTTGAGTTTCCAGCTAAAAATATTAGAGTTTAAAAATTTTTTTTAAAAAGCCCAAAAAACTGAGATCTTTTTTATCGAATGGCCATCCATAGAGTCGCATTCAGATTTTCAGAGGATGAAAAAAAAAAATTGGTTTTGCTTATTTTACATTTTTTAACCCCAGGTACACTATGTAGTCATTTACTAAGCTTAATTCAGTTGTGGTACAAGGCCACCAAGTATAGAGTACTGAGTGAGATTCAAACTCACTAGTAATGGTTGGCGGGAAGGCAACAACCTTCAAAAAATCCGATGCAGCAAATTCAATTTCAAGAGGTTACTAAGCAAACTTGATACTGGGATTCTATGGCTGAAGATTTACCAATTAAAAGGGTTTTTACAAGTATACAAACATTTTTTTAGATGATAAGGTAAGGTAAGAGGCAGAAAAAAGAGTTCTTTTAAATGCCTCTCAAATCCAACATCTAAATATCCAGATGCATAGGGATGGGTCCTGCATCCCCAACACACAAAAATCTAAAAGGACACAGTAAAATCATATCCATGCATCCCAGTGTTTTTCTTTTTTCTTCCCTCACCATTTCAAGCTAACTGTAAATACATTTCAATAGTTTCTTAGAAATGAATTACACATGATAGGTTACAAGGTAGGGATTAGACGGCTTTAGTTATTTCCCCAGATCATTAATAAAAACCCTACAATCTATTAAGAAACTTTAGTTGGGACCCATAAATTTCCCAAGGACTCATTTAAAGCAAATATGTGTGTCCCAGGACGCACTAGAATAAAAAGTTATCAGCATCACTGAATATCTGAGAATTGTGGAATTTGAAATACATGGTCAGATGAGGGGGAGGAGGGAGGATGCTAACTTGATGGATTTTACACTCAAACCCAACAAGGTTTATCTTTAAAAAAGAAAGAAATTAATAAAATAAAGCTGACAAAATGAACAAATAAGCTATTCTGTTGAAAGCAGAGTTGAAAGAAAATGCACCTGTTTAAATTTCTTCACAAAAACTTGAAATTCTCCAATGAAAGGAATTTTGTCTCAAATAAAATTGGATTTGTTAGAAACTTTTACAACAATTGAAATAGTGTAATGTTCTGTATGATGTTTGAAGAGAAGAAGGAAAATTTTATAAAAACCCAAAAATTATCAACTAGAATAATAATAATAATAATAATGACGATCTCAAATCTTTGGAGCAAACAGATAAATTTTGTTTTACATCTTTTTCTCAAAGCTTTTGTTCTGTATAGCTAGTAGTGAACACCATAATAATGTGGCCCACGCTCTGTATTTTTTCAATTATCCGGCCCACCGTGAAAAAAGTTTGGTGATCCCTGATCTAAATAAATAAACAAATAAAACCATTTTTCCCTAATTATGTACACTAACTTAGAGATGAAGTTTCTAATTTTAAACATATTTACAGATTATTAACATTTTTTTTTTATGGGAAACAAAAAAGTACAAATGGAATTTAACCAAAGTGAAAAAATTTGGAAGAATTAGTTTGTTTTTTTTTTTATAAAAAGAAAAAAACACTTTTACTAAGAGATGCAAATATGAAGCATAAAGAGTAGCACTAACATTTGCATATATTACTTTATCATAAATTGTTTTGAAGACAAGCAGAAAGATCAGCTTGTTGAAGAATATTTCAAATGGGATTTTATTAGATTTTTTTTTTTTATGTTCGACTTCATCCATTTTTATATCCGTTTGCACTCAAAAGAAATTTGTTGAAATAGAAAAAAAAAAAAAGAAGAAAAAGAAGAAAAAGAAGAAAAAAAAAGAGCTAAATAATCGCAAAATAGCTAAAAAAAAAAAGTTTTACTAATTTTTTTGTTTTGAAATTTTGGGTTTCATTATTTGTTTTCCTCACAACAATCCTGGTGGTTAAAAGCAAAAGATAATCCAAAGCTAAAATTTTTTAGCATCTTATTTTTCCTGATGCAGGTTTCATTGGGGATCATTTACCAAATCTTTTTTATTCCCCACCAATGATATCTGCATAAAAAAAATAAGATCAAAGAAACTTTGGCTTTTGGTTACCCTTACCCAATTCTTTTACTCTGAATTACACAGGAATTTTATTTTAAGCAAAACAGAATTCTTGTAATTTTTCTTTTTTTAAACCAACAAATAGAATCAGCCAAGCTTCTTTTTTTTTTTTTTTGGGGGGGGGGCTCATTTTGTTTTTCCAAATTAACACAAACTCGTAAATGTTCTTTTTTTATTAACACAGCATTTCAATTCTAAAAGTGAAATAATAAAAAGATTAGTTTTTATTTTTTCAGCTTTCCAAAAATCAGTCAGTATTGAACGAGCACCATCCGATCAACAGAAAAGAACAAGACTATTATCATCAATATTATTATTTCCCTCATCAGAAGAAACAAGGAATTTTGAATGGCACAACATTGAAGAACTTTCTTTTTGATGACAAGTCACGTGGGTATCATGGATTTTATAACTATTAAATTTTCCACTCAAATTATTTGTGACATAATGAATTGCCTTTCTCTAATTCCTTTTAAGTTAAATCTCAGCTGCTTTAGTGAAAATCCCAATTTAAGAGATTAAATTCGGATCCACAAGAAAATTCTTCAAGTGATCCATTTCTTTAAATAAGTTATTCACCAGGAATTTAGCAGAAAGAATTTTTTTCATCAATTTTGCTCAAAGACATTTTAAGAGTTTTATTTGGATTATTTGGACTATTGTCCTCATCTTTATTGTTATCTGTACCAAATAAAGATGAGGACAATAGTCAGAATAATCCAAATAATACAAATTATCAAGTCTCATCTCAAATATCCCTAACCAGTGATACGTTTAAATATCAATGCAACAGCTTTTATAGAATTATTATTTTCTCTATTTGAATTAAATCTGAAAATCTGCAATTGAATAATCACCCAATTGAATTATCCTCAGTGAGGAATTTTGTTTTCCATAAAATAAAAAACTTAAACAATGACATTAGTGAAGGTAGTTGAAGAATTTGCCAATTGGAATGTTGTGTTTAATTAAACAGCACCCCCCACCACCACCACTCCCAAAGGATTCTCTTGAAATTGTTGCCAGATATTATCTGGGGAAATAAAAGACATTAAAAGGGAGCGGGGGTGGGGGTCTTTTCTGTTTGAAGGAGTTAAACATCTCTAAGTCAAATATCTGAATGAAGTAAAAAAAAAAAAAAAAAAAAAAAAAAGAGCCCCCAAAAAACCCGAGCAGCAGTGACACTGGAGGGGCAAAACTCCTCGCCCGCCATCTTCCTTCCTGTCCCCTCACACCATGTCTTAACTTGTGACCCAGTGACGACGACTTGAACAATGGAATGATGAACTCAGTTTTGGTAGAATTGAGATAAGAAAGCAACAGAGATTTTGGAGGTTTTGTCCTTGAAGATTTGTGTTTTTTGATTTCCTTTTAAGAGAGGGAAAGACAGATAGAAAGAGAGAGAGAGAAGAGAGAAGAATTGGGGGGGGAGGGGTGTATTCCAAGTGAAAAAATAAAAATCTTATCTCATTTTCAATAATTGGTTCTGCCTGTGACGCTCATGTCTTGTGATCTGTTAAAAAAATAAAAAATAAAAAATAAAAAACATTTTAATATAAACAGATTTGCCGGCAAGTTAAATTCTACAAGTTATATTATCATTTAAATTTTTAACCTGAATTTTCAAAATGTTTAATCTATCAATTAAGTGCTTTAATAAAAGAGGATATTATGTTAAAAAATAATTATTTGTTGTTTAAAGTGAATGTTTTTTTGTGTTTTTTTTACATTATTAGTTTCTTTAATTTTAGTAAATTTTATCTCATACAATTTTAAAATCTGTGGAGACAAAAATGCTTCAAACAACTGATACGTTGTTTTGAAAAATGAAAAAATAAATAAACAAATAATTGGAAGAATTAAACAAAAAATTAAAAATGATTGTCGAGTTACAAGGTAGATTTTAAGTTAGTTTTATTATTATTATTTTTTTTAATGTAAATCTTTTTAGTTATTTTAATTTTGATTATTTAACAAAGGATTAGAGATTCTACAAATTTTAGGGTATTTATCGCATAATTGTGTCCTGGCCTCCTGCCCTAAAAAACGCTAACCAGTGCCTGCGCAAAATCCAACCTGCTACTACTCTGTCGTATCTATTTAAAAATATGTGACAGTTTTTTTTAATTAAAATAAAATGAAAATACCAAAACAAAAAAGAAAGATATTTTTTTTTAATTAAAAATGACGTGACATTTTTTAAAAATTAAAATAAAAAATATCTAAATATTCTGATTTTTTAATTTTTTTATTTGTGTTTGTTTAATGTCTTGATTGTTTTTGTGATGCCTTCAAACCGCTAAAAAATATATATTTGGGGGGGGGGAATATTTACATTTACTTGTCGAGAAAAGACTTGGGGGGAGAGGTAAAATATCACTTTTATATTGCATTAACTTTTTGGGGAAAACTCTTTCAAACAGTTAGGGAGTTCAAAAGTAGCACGGGATGGATTTTGAGCAGGAACCGCTTAGCGTTTCTTTGGGCCAGGATGCATTTGTGCGATATGCACCAAATTTTTAAAATTTCAAAATATTAGATGACAAAAGCAAAAGCAGATTTTTTTTTAAAGAAATATCTATTTAACTTTTTGTCACATCAACACACATAAATAAATAAAAATATTATTTTATGCATTATGTCAAATAATTCTGATAACATGTGTATGCCATTCTAAACACGGGCAGTGCATAGTGTGGATTATGAGTTATCTCCCTTGGATAGCACCAGATATAAGTTATGAAATCTGTTATGAACAGGAAAACATCCAAAAGTAAAAAATGTTACAAGAGACAAACAAATTGCTGTCTAAATTGAAAGCCAAAACATGTGGAATAAAATTCCATAATTTAGTAATCAGAAAAAAAAAGGTGTTAGCATATTCAGATGCTACATAGGCTAAGCTAAGAAGATGGGTCATCTTGGAGGGTGGTATTGTTGGTTTTATTGTAGGAGAGAACAAGAAGATAGCATTTATCAGCTGACAATCTAAAAAGTTGGACAGAATTACAAAAAGTCCATTAGCATCTGAAACTTTGGCATTAAGTAAGGCAGCAGATGTAGAATTCTTCATTTCTTCTTCTGTGCAAGAAACTTTTGCTATGGCTATACTACCACCAGTACGATGCTATACAGACAATGTATCACTGACTAGTGCTTTAGGCACTACAAATATTGTTAGTGATAGGAGATTGAGAGTGGACATGGCAAGATTGAGGGAAATGATATCAGAGGGGGAAATTGAGGTATTTGGGGTAGATGGGAAACTACAACTGGCAGATTCCTTTGACCAAAAGAGGAGCATCTATGCTAAAATTGCTAGAGGTACTTGATACATCCAAACTTAAAAGAAAAAAAAAAAGCCGCACATAGGGCATGGACAATAGAATAAGGACTATGTACCACTTGAATATGTAAATGTAGTGTTTTGGTTTGAGGTTTTCTAGAAGGTTAACGACTATGACAATCATCTGTAAAAGGTCGGAGAGTACAATGGTAGAAACGTTGAGAATATCAACAGAGATGAAAATAAGTCTGAGTAAATCGGTGAATACAAAATTGTGTACACACTTTCAAAAAGGAACACCATGTGCAAATGGATGTATATGTATATATATATATATATATATATGTTTTATCTATATACACACAGACGCATACACAGGGGTGTGCAAAAGTAAATATACAGCTATAACTATTTTTTAAAAACAAAAAAACATACAGCTGATTACAAAGTAATGTCCACTTTTGTCAGTTGAGGGTTAAAATCCGAAAATTATCTGAAAGATGAATTGTAGGTGAATAATAAAAACAATTTAAAAAAAAAAAAAAAAAAAAAGCTACGCAACAAAAAATATGTTTTCAATAATCCTTTTCTCCATCTTTGCATCCCATATTTTCAGTTTTCAAGATACACATCTAATTTATTTATCTAAATTTTGACAATCATATTGCAGAGGTAGGGAATTTGGTAATCTGAACATTAGCTACATAAATAAGAGTAAGCTCCACTTGTTTCATTCACTTTAAAGAAGCTGTCTGTTTTGTTCGGCCATGATCATTTCACCGTAATCAATACAACTGCTTAACATGAAAATATCATAAAATGTGTTCTTAATAACAATTATGTTAATTTCAAATAATGTGCAAGCACAATTAAGAACATATTTTATATTTTCGTGTTAAAACATTCATTTGTATTGATTCGAACAAATTCATATTTTCAGTGTAGATTTATGGTGAAATGAAAATGGCCGACCAAAACAGACGGATTCTTCAGTTTTATTTTTTTAATATTTTATATTTCATTTCTAATGATAACAACCTGCTTCTTTCTTGGAGGGAGGTGTGTGTGTGTGTGGGGTGAGAGATGAAGATAGGTGGCACCCTCATCGTCATAGAGATATTCAGTTATTAAATCAAAAGACTTGATCTAAGAAGTTGGTGAGAGTGAACGACATCGTAGGATGAAGATCTTTAAAGTTTATTCAAAGTTTACAAGTAGAAACATTTGGTTCTTTAATATCAGAGAATACAATGTATACATACTCACAAGATATTAGTAAATTATTTCCTCAACTTTACCAGACGTGTTAACGTTACTTTCTAAGAGGCTCCAAAAAAATCATAGCCCCCCCAAAAAACAAAAAAAAAAAAAAAAAATCTATGGGCAGCAATATGGCGTCTCTTCAAAGATATTTGCCCATTGCATTTTTAATTTTTAGCTTTTGAAACTTTTGTTGCTTAAAAAGAATTGACTTACCTTTTGCCACACTTGAAGTGAATAATTGTCAGTACAATTCCTAAAAGAATACAAATACAACCAACAACTAAATAGGCAATACCAAGAAATGGATTTTTGCCGCCAAGCCAAGACATTGTTGTCAACACAATTCGTTTTGTTCCACCAAAACTGTGAACGGGATAATCTGAAAAAATTGCATTAAGGAAAATCAACAAAAACATTTCAAATAGAAATGAACAATATTCAAATGGAGGTTTACCATTTTGGAAATTGATTGTTTCATTTTTACATACAACTAGAAGCGGCTACCCGGCATCACCTGGGTAGAGATTTTTTTTGTTTTTTTAAAAAGTTAGTCTCACAGATCCATTATTACTTATCGCGAGTGAGATTTTCACTGGTCGCCCCGTAAATATATAACATAGTAAGAAATTTTAATTCAATGATTTACAATTTTAAAAAAATAAGATATAAATGAGGCAATTAATTCAATCGATCAATATTAGATTTCAAAGAGAAAAAATACATAAAAAATAACACGCTAATGACTTTCCCTTCTGTTACTTTTCAAATTTGAATTTTTAAATATCTTAAATATATTTTAAAGAAGTCAGTCAGTCGTTATTGTAGTCAGAAACATAACTAGCAGGTCAAACCTTTCAGAGAAATCTGTCTCTTTATTTACCGTGGAACCATTGTTCAATTTGCATACACAACTTCGGCCCGGCGCCGTGACTGCCCGTCTTCATAATTAAATGGATCAGAGTTTGTGTCGAACTAGACGCCGCTTGCATATGCCACAAGCCACCCGTTGTCTTTTTGAACAACAAAGACGGGCTGACTCATCGGAGAGATAGCCGGCTGTTTATCATGCTGGTCATTTCCGCTACACATAGATACAGATATTATATTGATTTGAGGTGGATGTGAACTTTGAACTGACACACAGTTAATCCAATAACTCAGACAATTAGCACCCCCTCCCCCTCCCCCAGGCAAATGACTTTTCAACTCCTGACCAAATTTGTATGTGTCATAAGTAATGCCTGCCTCTGATTAGCTGAAATAGTCTTATTTAAATTAAATCAACCTACAATTTGTTATGAGAAGGTCTCAGGTTCAATTCCTGACAAGTCACAAGTTAACCATACAGAAATGATCCCATCATTGTGTGTGTGTGTGTGTATCTCGACACTTAAAAGTCATTGGACTTTTGGGAAAATTAAAACAACTAACATTACTTAATTGGATTACAACCTCTCTACGACAGGAAGACAGATTGAGATTTAATAGATTTAAAAAAAAAAGGTTTCCCTTTCTTTAAATCAAATGTGTGTGATTTTTAAAAACAACAAATATTTTAGTATTATTAGCGTTATTCAGACTAATGTCCCCATCTTCATTGTTATTTGTACAACGTTTCGGCGATATACCCTCCGACCTTCTTCAGGTATTTCTTCTCAGACTCGGGAACCTTCTTTTCGAACTCGGTAACCATCACGGAACTTTGAACCTAACTTTTATTTATTCCACGGGGGTATTCTGTTCTCATTCCGCTAACCATAGCTGGGGTAGGAGTTGTGTTAATTATTTTTCTAACTGCTTTCACTCAGGATTGAACTCGGGAACCAGAGATAACTGTCACTTAGAACTGTCTTTTAATCTAACTGCCTAATCCACTCGGCCATGTGTCCAATTGGACAATTGAGTGAACAAATATTTTGTCCCCATTTCAATGTTGAATCAAACAAATGTTTATCTTACACTAATGTCTTAAGTTTTTCATTTGATTTGAAGAAAAATCTAAAAGAAGGAAAATAAAAAAGCAGAATTAAAATAAAAAAAGGATACTATAATCAATCGTTATTGTGTACAATCCAACAGGTAGGTCTTTTTTAAATATGCCAGTGTGATTGATGCGTCTATGAAGTTTCTTAAAAGTTGGTAATGCTGCTGTACGCATCCAGACTATCAGGTCTTCATTGTGGTAACCATTGTCCTGTTCAGATTCATTGTCCAATGCCCACACGGATTTCTGCCAGTAAGGTGGGTGGACATAGTACGGACGTTTCTGAACTGGAAAAAAAAAAAAAAAAAAAAAATCATTGAATTTTTAGGAAAAAAAAAGCATGAATCATTATCATGCCATGCCAGCAGCACAGATATCCATGACAATCTCTCATCAACCATCCCTATCATTCATTGACCCACCCCCCGAGGTCCTCTGCACAGCAAGCAGTATCCGCACAGAGCTGGTCTATGTAGGTCTTTGCTTTTTTTTTTTTTTTTTTTAAATAATCTTTTAAAATTAAAATTATCAACAACAGTGTTATGTTGACTTATGCGTTTAATTAGTTCCACTCATAATTCAATTTCCTCATACATCAAATCAATTCCCCCACCCGCCAATCAAAATGTCATTAATCCATTCCAGCCTCCCCTAAAACACCCTATTTTTTTAAATATAACAAAAATAGCCGAATGTATTATATAAAAACATAAAATAGAATGTAATGAACTATGTGTAGTAATATGTTTTAATGTTTATTTTATCATAAATAATATTTTTGTTTGGTATAATAAATAAACTTGTAAGCCAAGGTGTAGCACGGGAGACAAACAGACAGAGTAATAGAGATGAGATGAGGGTCTTACTGCTTCTAACTCGGCCGGCCACCAACGTTCTTCAGTTTTATTTCTCGGTCTGATCATTTGGGTTGCTTTTTCGTGTTGGTTTCTTTATGTTGGGCTTGTTTAATAACTCAACAAGACTTGGTTGTTTTTCTGATGAGGTTTTATTAAACAACTCAGCCCATGATTCCACTGTGGGGGAGAAGCAACATCAAAGCAAGTGACTTTCAAGTCTGGTCGCATCTGACTAAAACTATCTTACACCTGTAGCCGCTTGCTATCAGAGGGTCAACGCAATGTCACTGGTTGTCAATCATCGGCCATGGTAACTTTACACTTAACCTCCGTTCTTCTGACTAACAAACTTTATTTAAATATTCTTACTACAGGTACGTACATAAATCATAAACTGCTTATGAATTATGTAACACCCAGAGACAACATGCTAAGGGCCAAAAATGAAGAGAATAAATGATTGGTTTGTTTTGTTTTATGGCATGTCAACCTCAGTGGGGTCATTCTTAATGGATAATCAATTTTTTTTATAAACACATTTTACTATTTAACCCATAGATGGGACCCTAACAGGTACTACCACTCCGGGTCAGAGTGGACCAGAGAGCAATGGTGATGAAGGGGTGCTCCACATTCCCCAAACCTCCAGAACTGGAACCTCACCATCAGTTAGATGATAATGTCATACCCAAGACATGAAGACCATCAGTCACCGCCTTCTAGTATCCACATGATAAAAAGGGTTGGGGGTTGCCATAAGAGCAATAGGCTTGGGACAATCATATACAGGATGTTCAAGAGAAATTTGACAGTTTCATAAGGAAAAAGAAAAAGTGCTTGGTAACTACAAAATTTAATGGATTGTAAAGAAATTCAATAGACACAGAAATTACACAACTGTCAACAAGTTCAATCAAAATAACCGCCATTAGCGTCGATCACAGCCTCAATCCTGCTCTGGAACCTGAAGCAAGCTGATGTTACAGTTTCCTTGGTGGGCAGCACACATTAGCATGCCCATGTGTTCGCTTCCACAGGAGAACATCACTTATGAGCTTCTCCAGCAGTGTCCTGCATGCCTAATCCATCTCACTCGGATGGTTTGTGAGATGGGGGTCAGGTGGCCATACAGATGCTTTTTTGCAGGGTGCTGTTTCCACGACTTGTTCCAAGATTGCATGCAGCATTCCCATGTACAGGTCCCATCTAGCTTATTCTCAAGACGTTTCATTAGTGGTCCATACAGCAGTACTGATATAACCACAGCCTGGAAGAATTGTCAGTGAAATGTAATCTCACTGACAAGGTAAAGTGACAAATAAGCATTTATAGAAAAAGTGAAGTCCCACCACCAATGAACTTGGTGCCCATCAACAAAGGATCAATCACAAGAATTCTTGTGATAGGTGTGAAAAATGGTCACACATGGACAGTTGAGGATTTTTGAAAAGGGTCAGGCAGGGCGAGAAGTAATTTGGGACTAGTGATCCCAGATTGGCAGTTGGGCTATGATTTGTCAAACAATAGATCTTTCCACCATCAATAAAGGGAGTGGTATTTTTCTGTGACCCCGTGTCAGACTTTCTCCTTTCATTTCTCATCATCATCCCTTTATCTTGTCTTTGTTTCCACCAATTTTGCAAGCCAGCAATGTCCCATTACCCTCACAGTCAAATTCGATTTTGACTATCGTGATAAAAAGTCAATAATAACAGAATAGTATCAAACTAATAAAAAAAAGACACTTACAACTAGGAGAAGGATTACTGAATTTCACATTTTTGTCAGATTTCCAAGCAATTCCAGTTTTAATCAAGTTGACTTGGGTCATGTTTTTATCGTGTTCATATTCCAACGTATAGGAATCTGAAAAGGGAAATTAACAGAAAAAAAGAAAAAAAAAAAAAAAAACAGTGAGAAAATATCAAAATAAACAAGGAATTGAAAAATAAGAAAAAAATAAATAAAATAAAAAAGGATAATTTGTGGAAGAAGAAATATCCTTAGCTGATAAGTATGCATCCTCTGTACCTGATGCATAAAAATTGAAAAGGACACAGTAAAATCATATCCATGCATCCCAGTGTTTTTCTTTTTTTCTTCCCTCACCATTTCAAGCTAACTGTAAATACATTTCAATGGTTTCTTGTAAATGAATTACACAGGATAGGTTAAAAAGGTAGGAGTTAGACATCTTTAGTTGGGACCCATAAATTCAATGCAAATATGTGCGTCCCACGACTAAATCAAAAAGCTATCAGCATCACTGTGTATCCAATAACTTAACTTAGATATATATGCTCTATCAATGATATTGAGCACTTATATATATATATATATATATTGTTGAAAGAAATTGTTGTATAGATAAAAATTTATTGAATTGCCAACATGTGTTTCGACCAAGAATTTGTCCTTGTATACATAGTATCCTATTTAGTATTATTTTAAATATAATCATAATAATAATAATAATAATAGGAAAACATAATAAAAGTTAAGTATACAAAAAACAGTCTTCTTCAGGGCAGAATATTTTGATTTTATATATAACGCTCTCCTATAAAAGGGATAGAGCACTCTATGGCGGCCTTTACATACATCCAGAGGTGTGTATTAAAACAGTTAAAATTCCCTCCGCATTCTGTGGGAGACAATGGCCGAACGGTTAAGCTGTCGGACTACTGCCGAATTGATCGGAGTTCTATCCCAGCTGTAGGTAGCTAACCAAATGTCCAGCCTCGCTGAAGAGACTTGATAAGTCAAAACACATGTCTGTGGATTATATATATATATATATATATAGTAAAATATGGAAAATAAATCCCACAATATTAAGAAATTTGAAAAAACAAGTGTTCCGAAAATAGGATGAATTTATTTATCGATGTTTAAACATTTCGGTTTCTTTAAACCTTCATCAGGATGTATCTTGGGGTGAAGAAATTGATGGATGTTTTATAGATGACAGGGGGATGAAAATGTTTATAAAATCTTTTTTGTTGTGTAACTGTATTTGTTCAGCGTTATAATTTTTGAAAGACGCGCGATCCACGCGTCTTTCAAAAATTATAACGCTGAACAAATACAGTTACACAACAAAAAAGATTTTATAAAGATTTTCATCCCCCTGTCATCTATAAAACATCCATCAATTTCTTCACCCCAAGATACATCCTGATGAAGGTTTAAAGAAACCGAAATGTTTAAACATCGATAAATAAATTCATCCTATTTTCGGAACACTTGTTTTTTCAAATTTCTTAATATATATATATATATATATATCTCAAAAGTGATGAAAGTGAATAATTACTGGAGAGAAATGTAAAACTAGTGAAAAAATTAAACCTTACCATTAAACAAGCTATTAGCAATAGCACCGCACGGAGCATAACCGACCTGGCCACTGGTGTTTGTCCATCGGAAAGGTTCACACTCCTCAGCCAACTTACTTGGAGGGAACTCATCACCTTTTAACTGCTTATCATCACGAGATCGTACATAACGACGATGATTCTGGTAAAAATTTGTCAGGCCATAATAGAGATACACTGGTTGCTGGCACACACAAAAGAAAGAAAGAAAAAAAAAGAAGTTATTCAAGTCAACCTTTAAAGTAAAATAAAGAAATAAAAGAGAACAGTTAAGCTACAAATTTATTTCAGATTATTTTAATTCATATATGAATATCGTTACAGACCTCTTGATGGCCTCAATGCATTCAAAACAGGGGTCCCCTTGATGAACCCCTTCAGCTTGGGGGGGGAAGTGCGCAGGAAGGGATGATAGTTGTAGCAGGACAAATCGTGACTTTTTTCTTTTTTCCAAACTGAAAGGGGATCATCAAGTCGACTCGTTTTGAATGCGTTGAGGCCATCAAGAGGTCCTTAACGACAGAGCTGAGAGACATACCAGAAGATTCCTTCCAGCAGGACAGAGAAGCGTGACAAAGAATGATGGGAAAGTGCATTAGATTCAAGAGGGGGGAGACTACTTAGGAGGAGAAAACATTAGAGTTTATTGTTTGGATTTTAAATGAATTGTTTTTGACGACTGTCTCATTACTTTTCAGACACACCTCATATGTGTGTGTGTGTGTGTACATACTTCCTATCTCTCTATCATAACATGTTCATATCTATCTCAGTCTGTTGATTACATATCGATATCAAATATGATTCCATTATTTTTCTCTGTATTATTAATTTGGGTCAAATCCAAGTCTATTGGATCCAGAATTGATTCATCTCAAAAGAAAACAGCAGATCTTTAAACTAGACCATCTGGTGGGTGGGGTGTGTCATGTGTTATGTCACCGTAATTGAATAATCAAAGATTTCATTTCAACACAAAATGACAAGTCATAAAACAATCAAATATAATTAAAACAACAATAGAATTTCATTATCGGTCTTGTAAGCTGTTGTAACAAATGTTATTAAATGAGAAATAACCAAATGGAAGTTGGAAATGAAATGGAATCATTATAACATTAACAAAATACAATACTTACCAGTGGTGTGAAGAAAGGTAAACCACTGGTAGTGGTATAAGACTACCCAGTCAGCATAATACTCCCATATTTAGGAGGATTGGGACATACCCATTAATGTTCACAGGTAGGGTATAACATAAGCAGGGTGGGCTTTGTAGCAATAGCATTAATCATGGGAACTTGAAGAATGTTTTTTGCCAGAACTGATGATTTGGATTCAGACTATTGTCCTCATCTTCATTGTTATCCATACAAAAAATTCTAAGAGAAATACTCATGATTTGGTTTGTTTTACAGCACATCAACCCCAGTGGGTCATTTAATGCCGACTAAGTTTTGAACCTACCTAAGTTTTTACCTAATAGATACGACCACTCCAGGTCAGAGTGAACCTGGGAGCAATGGTGATGAAGGGGTACTCCACATTCACTAGACCTCCAGAACTGGAGGCTTACCATCAGATAGAGTTTAACGTCATACCCAGGACAATAAGACCCTCAGCCACTGCCTTCTAGCACGCATATGATAAAAAGGGTTGGGGCTTGCCATAAGGGCAATAGGGTTGGGGCAATCATATAGGTGCTAGGGCTTGACGTGACCATATTTATAATGCATCATTTATTTTATTTCAAAACTTTCTGATTTTTTTCAGGTCACTTAATTTTGACCCCTCGCCTATTTTGGGGGCGGAAAATCTCGGTGAATTGGTCAGCGTTTGATACTAATTACAGTAAAAATAAAAATATAAAAGACCGAAGTTGTGAATAGAAAAAAAAAATTTTTAAGGGGAATATTTTATGAGAAAATAAGTACCGAAAATCGGAAAATAAAATGAAAAAAATTTTTAAAATAAATATAAATATTTTGGGAGATTTCTTTTTACTCATTTCGATAATTATTTAATCAATTTAATTATTTTCTTATAAAAGAAAAAATTATACATCAATATTTTTTCTGCTTAAAAAGGGGGGGGGGGGAGGGCCTAAATTTTCAATAGAGTTTTTCTTCAAAACGTATACTTTTCAGTAATAAAATAAGGTTTGCATTAAATAGATATTTATTTCTAGAATCTAAAAATATAACATTTTAAACTTAACATCAGAATATTTATATTTTAAATGAATTTTATATATTAATTTTTCATATCAAAAATACTTAATTAAAGTTTTGAAATAAATTAACTGATGCATTATAAAATTCATTAATTGATAAATCAATATTGAAAATTTCATTAAATATAATTTCCTGATTTTTGGTAAATGTTTTAAAATCACTAATGTTATACATGAATTTTGTAAACATGCCATATTTCAAGAGCGTTAATGGCCGAACAAATCAAAATTGACCAAAAAAATAGTTTTAAATGTATTAAAAATGAATTAAATGTGTAATATTATTTTGCTTTTTTTATTGATGGTCATTATGTTACTACTTATCGATTTAGACAAAAGTTTGACTTTAAATAATCGATTCATTTTATTCCTATAATTATGACAGTGTGAAAAAAAAAAAAAAATATAGTTTGTAAATAAAGAAATGTACAAGCTGATATTTGAGGAATAAATTTTTCAAGAAAAAAGACCAAAGCAGCCATACTGTCTGAAAATAATCATTAGTATCATAATGTAGTCGCCAAAAGAAAAAACACCAAAGGAGTGGTCTAATATATATATATATATATATATATATATATATATATATATATATTATATATATATATGGAAAGTGCTTAATACACTAAGTAGAGTAAAATTATAAGGACCTGAAGGAGTCAAACTACCTACCTTAGGTAGTTTCTGACTTCTTCAGGTCCATATATATATATATATATATATATATATATATATATATTGTCTGTTTACAGACTGGATCTCTCTGGTGATCATAAAATATATAAACAAATGTATGTATTTAATAGTATAAACACCACCCCTTAATAACAGCAGTCAAATGCACGAGAGGTTAAGGAATCTGGCGAACGAAAAGTCAGTCAGGTTTCGCTCCTGGCCAGAAGTAGTTGTTGTGTCTAGCCACACTGAAGAGACGTGAAACATCGAAACATGGTGTCTGTGTATGACATATGTGTATTTTATATATATATATATATATATATATATATATATATATAAAAATATATTACACACACACAGATATTTAAAAGTTTGCATGTAAAGATTCACCCAATGAGGATTGACCTTATTAACAATAATTTTTGAGACTAACACCAACTATAAACACAATAAAAAGTAAAAATGAACAAGGAAGTTTAAAGTATGATGATTTTTATCAAAAAAACACGTGGGGAGGTAGATGCAAAAAATAGAGCGGCCTGGCACCTTAATTAACATTAAGCAAGGCACGGAGAGGGGTGAAGTAGAGAGGAGAGTAGCCTCAACAGCAAAGAGAGCCAGAAAGAGGAAGAAAAGACAGCAGCCGCAGAAAGCATCACAGTGCACCATAGACTATCACTCAAGAATCGGCCTGCAGAGTCACTTATGCAGATCATTTTTTAAATTTTTTTGACACTACTCCATCGTCGTTAGTGGATGGAAAGGTACCAACAAGATAACTACCAATGGGTCTAAACACAAATTGTTTTGTTTTTTTTTGGGGGGGGGGGGCTGAGGTTAGTGATTGCAACTCACTTCAGCAGGACACTAACTTTCTGAATTCAACACATTAGAGAGATTTTTAGTTTCGAACACAAAAATTGTTGATGTCAATAAAAAGTGACAAATAATTCAAAAGAAAATTTTCAAAAATGTTTTTTTCTCTTTACCCGGAAAGGTTCTGTAAGATTAATTTTAATTTTACATGTGCAATCTGCCATGGTGTCTTTTGCAATGACACTTAAACATGTTTCATTCTTTTCATTTATACACTGGGTGTAATCAGCAGTCACTTCTTCCACCTGAAAGAAAAAAAAAAATAGAAAAAAAAGGTGTTAAAAAAAAAAAAAAAAAAATTAGCAAGATTTTTCTTTTGTCTTCACAAAAGTTTAAACATCATTTCATCTCAGAACAGGAAAAGAAAAAAAAAAGATTGAAAAAACTTGATCATTTCTAGTTACGTCAAAATGATGCTATTCTGGATTTAAAAATAAAAAAATCCATACTGCATCAGAAATGCTGATAGATACACATCCTGCATCACTAACACTTAAAAATTTAAAAGGACGCAGAAAAATTGTATTCATGCGTCCAAGTGTTTTTTTTTCTTCCCCCACGATTTCTAGCTAACAATAAATACATTTCAATATTTTCTTGGAAATGAATTACATGGTATGGGGTACATGGTAGGGGTTAGACGGCTTTCGTTGTTCATAAATAAAAACTCTACAATTTATTAAGAAAATTTAGTTGGGACCCATAAAATTTCCCGGGACTCATTCAAATCAAATCCGTGCGTCCTAAGACGCAATAATTTAAAAATCTATCAGCATCACTGCTGCTTTGGGTTAAACATTGTATCCAGAACAGCATCATTACAATGTAACATAAAATAAGCACCAAAAGATATTCATGCAGCAATTACAGATTTAATAGTTTAAAAAAACAAAAAAACATTTCAACAGTAAAAAGTGTACACCAGTCCAAGCCATGATCAGAACTAGAAAAGGAAAAAAAAGTAAGACATTAGCTAGATGGAGCTACCATTGACACTTTACTGCCTAAGACCACTTGCATCACACAGGTTGTTACATATTATATGGTATCATGGGTTGTTGTCAAGACCCTGTAGTTAGTTTGAAACAGGTTCATTCGAGTTAAAAGGGTAGGCGGGTAGATTTCCGTTGGATGACCCCAACTGACCCCTAGAGAGGTGCAAATCTCGCACGCCATGAGAAAAACGTAACTAGTTAGATTTAGTTTCAACCTGAGAATTTTAGCAGAGTAGACGTGCTCTGCTGAGGTTTAATCTCCCCGTGCGGAAGAACATGGGCAGAAATAAAATCTTGATCAAGAAAATAAATGTCTTGTGGTTTAATTAATTGCATAACTAAAAAGTTAGCCCTTAGTAAGAAGATAGAAGATGACAAAATGACGACCGGCCAAAGATGAAGTAGAGGAAACAGCGACACAAGATAACAGGAAGAAATGAAGTAACAATTAAGTCTCATCTCAATCTCTGACTCTCTATCACTCAAGTTTCCTCTCTCGATTATATACCCGATGTTGGGTATATACGGCTATACAACAAGGTAACAGTTTAAAATATGGGGGTATTTCTGTTACAGCCTGTATATCAATAATTTTTAACAATAACAAATTTTTTTTTACTTTTGAGGCTGGAGAATCTTAACATGTTTATTGATCCTAGAATAAGTTTATTTTTGGAAGAGATTTATAAAGAATGTTTTTATAGATGGAGAGAAAGACGTTGAAGAAGTCAATGGGGGAATAATTAGATTGAC
Source organism: Doryteuthis pealeii (assembly GCA_023376005.1). Lineage (NCBI taxonomy): Eukaryota > Metazoa > Mollusca > Cephalopoda > Myopsida > Loliginidae > Doryteuthis > Doryteuthis pealeii. Next base: position 89,532,919 of record CM042163.1, on the reverse strand, counting down.
TAAAACTGGTTTGGATTTTGTTTCCTCATTCTTTCCACCTCCAAATATTTATAGACAACCCAATAATATTTTAAATCTGCAGAAAAATATTCATTTTAGATTCATTGGTCAAAAGTTATTCTACTATGAATCACAAAGAATTTTTTTAAGGAAATCAATTTTTATTTTATTTTTAAGAAATTTCTTTTTTTTCAATACACTCAACAATCTGATATTTTCATTTTATAATAAATGCAGATTGGATTTTAAGATCTTTTTTTTTTTTTAGTCTTTTCAATCATCTGGGGTAGAAAAACAAATGTCCCTTCAATCATCTGGGGTAGAAAAAAAAAATCCCTCCAACTATCTGGGCCAGAAAAAAAAAGTCTTTCAAACGTCTGGGCCAGAAAAAACAAATTTACTTAACTGCAATTCATTACTGAGAATTGTTTTTTTTTTGTTTGTTTCTATTCATTTGATACTGATATAAAAACAACAAATGTAACGAGGTTGCAAAAATAAACTTTTAATCAATCGAGGAGATTTACTATCGACCATCGCAATTTTAAGAACAGGTCAAACGGGTACAGATGTTTGCGTATTGTTTCCTAAACAAATAAGAAAACATCAAAAAGGAAAATGCTGCTGCTGATATTTTACAAGGGAAAAAGAAATCTGTTGATTTATAGATTAACTCATGTTAAAGTGAATGAATGGAAGAAAAAGAAAAATGATAAATAACTGGGAATATTAGAAGTGGACACCATCAATCAAACAGAGATGAAAGAAAAGGTAAGAAAAGTGCAGCTTTGAAAACATCTCAAAATCCAATTCACCAAAAGAATAATAGGGCAGTTCCCCTTGTAAGATAGTCTGGACTATTCTTTAAAAATAGCCAAGGGAGTAACTCGGACAGAGAGGCCAAGGGAATTGAAGAAGATGCACAAGATCTAACACCCAAGAGATAACAGACTATGTATCAATAGGGTCGGTTTAGCTCAGTCAGTAGAGCACTTGGCTAGGAAATGAAAGGTTCCTGGTTCGATACCGGGCCTCACCAACTCAGCGTAGGAATAGCATAGGGATTTGTGCGGTAAGGTGAGGAGTTGATGGTAGGTGTGCCGCTCCACCTCAGACGCAAAAACAATCTCCTGGGTCTATGGAAAGGGGATAGACTCCCTCACCGACTAGCTGATACTGACTTTAGGCCACCCTGACAACTTACTTTTTTTCATGCATATAGATGTAGCATAGATGTACGTATGTGCATGTGGGTGCGAATATATCTGTATCGAACCCAGAACCTTGTGGTTTCCTGGCTGATGCTCTATCGACTGAGCTAAGCCAGCCCCTTACTCATAGATATACTTACACTTCCATTCATATACATTATTGTATCTAAATATGTGCACCCAGCAATAGATTTCCTATTGTTGTCAAAAATGACATTTTCTTGAGCCAAGTTCTATCCATGTTACAAATGTAGTTGGGCAAATTGGACTCTTTAACTCTGGCATGGCAACCACTCTAGGAGAATGAAAACTCTGAATTCAAACCTGTTAAACCCTTAAAAAATTGACCTTGTGTCATATCCTGCTCAGGTGGATGGATATACACTATATATAGGGTATACTTGCATGGTTATATTAAAAATAGTCTCGAGACTGTTTGTTTTTTTCCACCATGTTACACCAATAAAAAGACTAAAGAATATTTCTTAACTGAATAAATCTGTAGACCTTCCAGAAAAACCACCTTGACACAGTTACAGCATTATGTTCAATTATAAATAGAGATGACGGACAGACAAACACTAAAGCTGAGATCTTTGCCTTACAATATTATTGCATTATTTGAATGAAAATAACAGAATCAAATAAAATAATGTTATCATTTGGCAAAAGATAGAATTACAAAGTTCCAGACAATCTAAAAGAATCTTAAAAAAGACGAAAGAAATGAAGAGAAAAAGAAAAAAATGCCAAAGTTTCTAGTGATAATCAATAAAGAATTGGAAAAGATGAAGAAGAACAGAAAGAAAAGAAATGATTATTCATTAATAATAATAATCTTTTCAGCAAGTATATTAGGTCTAAGACATATCAGCTGTTCCTTTATAAACATTCATCTTAATTCCACAGAATATTTATAATCTTTCCACAAATTATCTAACCTTGCCTTAAAGGAGTTTAGAGATGGGGCATTCACTACTGATGATGGTAGTTTATTCCATGTATTCACCATTCTGTTACTAAAATAATTTTGTCTTGCATTTGCTTTATAAAATTATTTTAAGAGTTTTAATTTATGACCCCTGGTAATGATATTTTGAGCAACATTCAATAGATCAAAGTTCATTAAATAAAATCCATGGGTATATTTATAGACCTCTTGTTTGTCGATAAACCAAATTTGGTAAGTCAATCTTCCTAAGTGTTTCTTCACACAAAAGGTTTTTTTAAATCATTCATTACTTTAGTAGCTCTCCTCTGAACTCCCTCAATGAGTTTTATGTCCTTGATTAGTCTTGGACTCCAAACCACATTAGCAAATTCCAAATGAGGTCTTACCAATGGAATTAAATATGTTTTTCAGCATTTCTTTATCCATATTTATCTTTATTAAGTGCTTTGATTAGTCTCTCTCTCACACACACGGAAATGCGTGGTGGTGTAATGGTTACCGTTGTAGGAAATCGACACAAAACAAGTTCAAATCCTGGCCGAGGTTGTTTGCATTTCACAAATCAAATTTTGGCTTTAAATATCTCATAAGGGGTTGATATGCCGTTAAACAAAGAAAACGGATCAATCCAATGTAGAAGGCCATGGTATAATGGCTACAGTCATAGAAAATGGACTCATCCACCCGAGTTCAAATCCTGGATGAAGCTACACTTCACATAGTGCTAATATCCTTGGGAAAGGTATGAATCCAACTATACTCCCTCCAGCTATGGGTAAATAGTAGGACAGGCTGGGCTCTTTAACCTTGGTTAGGCAACCAGTCTAAAAGGAAAACTGAACTCAAACCTGTTGATTCCGCTTAAGAAATTGACCTTGTGTCACATCCTGCTTGTGTGGAGGGGGTTGGTAAATATATACACAAAAGTATGAAGATATAAAGAAATAAATAACTTTCAATTTTGAAACAATCCACTTGTTTGAAAATATCAGGGCAGTCTGAAAAATTATAATATAAATCGTAAGAATTTAGAATAAAAAAAAAAAAAGGTTATTTCCTATAACTCCAACCTAAAAAAGGGGAACCACTCTGAATGAATTTTAACTGTTAATTAATCTACCCATTATTTTCCCATTAAACTAACCCTAAACCCGGTCTTCTTTTTTCCTAGTAGATCAATAAATAAATAAATAATTTATCAGTCAATCAGAGTGGTTCCCCTTTCTTTATGTTGGAGTTATAGGAAATAACCAACAAAAAATTATTTGATTCTATATTTATAGTTGTAACTGTCAACAAGTGTCCAATCATTCATCTAATTTAAATGAGATGAAATGAACCAATCAAAAAACTTCAAAGTTGAATCTAATCAATAGGCAACAGAAAAAAAATTGACTGAATTGGTTTAACCAAAAAACCTAAATATCTTATTCCACATTTGTAAGTCAGATATTTTGGTGAGGAATAGATCCTATTTAATACTACTAATAAAAGCACTGATGCTGATAGCTTTTTAATTTAGGGAATCTGGGATACATATATTTGCTTTCAATGAGTCCCCAGGAAATAGTTTCTTAGAAATGAATTATACAGAATAGGTTACAAGGTAGGGCTTTAGTTGTTTCCCCAGATCATAAATAAAAACCCTACAATCTATTAAAAAACTTTAGTTGGGACCCATTCAAAGCAAATAGGTGTCCCAGGATGCATTAAATTAAAAAGCTATCAGCATCATTGTTCAGTCAGAAGACAATGTTGTTAATGCATTGGTAGAAATGGGACCAAATATTAATACAAGAAGTGTGTGTGTGTGTGTGGGGGGGGGGTACTTACATGATTTGAGGTAAGAAGCAAGACAACCCCAAGAGGAATGAATGAGATCCCAATAGCAAAGAACGCAGGTAGAACCGTTCCTGCTGTTAGGATGGGTTGCCAAGCTGGCAGACGTTGCTGTTTAAATTTGGTATCTGAAAAAGACAACAAAAAAAAAGACATTAGCACTTTTTTGCCGAGGTGGGGTGGGGGTCTCTTCTGGGGATGGAAATGCATATTAAATATAATTAACATTGGATGATGAATAAATTAAACCATTTGTGAAACCATAAGCTCTTCTCTTGCATCATTTTGCTTCTTTCTTTCATTTTTTGCTTCAGTCTTTCATTCACCACTTTTTCATTTATTTTTTTTTCATTTTAGTTTTGAGGGTGTTCATATAGGAAAAACTTTTCTTTGGTGCAGCTTTCAAATCATACACAGAGTGAAGCAATGCACTATTTGTTAACACACCAACTAGCACAATACTACCAACCATAACACGTATCTCTCAGTGGGTTGAACAGTTTCAGTCACATAATACATATGCACTGCAAATTAGCATGTACAGAAATATTGCAAAACTTTTGACTTGCACTAATATAATGTAGGAAATTTAAATGTACGTGATATCTACTATAATGATGCAAATTAAAAAGTTCAAAAAGAGATAAAGGCAAAATTGAGGCTGATAAGAAAGCAAAAAGATTGAATGTTGGTCATGTATCTCTAGGAAATATGACCTTTAAGGACAACTACTTTTTTGGTGAGGATTTAAATTGAGAAAAGAAAAAAAAAAAAAAAAAGCTTTTCTGTTTGTATTTCCTTAACCCTAACCCAGCCATGGACAGGACGAGATAAAAGGTATTTTTTTAAACAGAGCTAATTGATTAATATCATCTGCGTTATTCGGACTATTGTCCTCATCTTCATTGTTATCTGTACAACATTTCAGCTGATGTGCCCTGCGGCCTTCTTCAGGTATTTCTTGTCGGATTCAGGAACCTTCTTTTTGAACCGAGTCCGACAAGAAATACCTGAAGAAGGCCGGGGGGCACATCGGCATAAACGTTGTACAGATAACAATGAAGATGAGGACAATAGTCTGAATAACACAGATAATACTAATCATCAAGCCTCATCTGAAACATTCAGAGAAATAGAGCTAAGTGGGTTTGAATTCTTTTAGACCAGTTGCCATAACAAGGTTAAAGAACCCAGTCTGCCCTACTATTTACCCATAGCTGGGGGGGTGAAGGGATGGATTCATGCCTTTCCCAAAGGCATTAGCATGAATTGAAATGAAAAAAAAAAAAATAGTCAACCAACCTTCATGTTATACATATTCAGGTTTAACATGTATAGGTATTAATGACTATTGAAAAATATATCAGTGCAATAGGTACCACCAATTTTCCATGTGAAATTTACCCCCCCCCCCCTATATTTAACACAATGAAACTTGCATAAAGGTTAATATTATCTTGAAAGTTTTTGTCCATTCAAAAGAAGAAACATTTAAAAAAACTCCTGATGATTTTTTTTTTTTAATTTTCAGCTTACAGAAATAATGAAAATTACAAACAAAAACAATGTTTACATTTTTGCACTGTTAAATCAATTGGTATTTAATGTAGCCAAAAAGTTATGACTACTGGTTTTTTAAAAAAATTCTATGAAAAATCAATTAATGGTCCAATTTTCACAAAAATTTCCATAATTACTTAACTTTTGATGAAAATACATCGGAAATATTTTTACCTAAAATATATTAAGAGAAATTTTTTTTTATAAGATCTACACCCTCCACCCCAAATTTTATTTGATGAAATATGAAAAAATGAACCGACAAAAAAGATTTTTACTTTTTTCTATAAAGATAAGAGTCTGAATAATTATATTAGAAGATTTTTATGAGTTTATATGAGTGTTTTTTTAGATAAAGAACCATGAATACAGAATTCTGCAAAAAAATATCAATAGAGAAACTGACCCTGTTATAATAAAAACGGACCGTTTTACTTATTTTTCAAGATAACAGTGAGTAATTTTTCCCCAATCTGATAATTTGATCTTTGAATTAACTGTTTTTCTTTGTAACAATTCTTTATGTTTGTTATTTCTTTTTTGTGAGATTTTTTTTTTAAAGTTCAAAAATATTTATGTTTATGTTTCTTCCTTCACTATGGCCTAAACTGATCATGTGATGTATTTTGGTGGTACCTAATGTGTATTAATGACTATTGAAAAATATACCAGTGCAAATTAGAAATTGTGTGCGTGTGTGTGTGTGTGTGTGCGTGTAACTGAGTTGGTGTGGAGGATTTTTCTAACTATACAGAAACACTGAAAAAAAAAATGCTAAAGTCGAATCTTTATTTTGAGTGCAAAATAAACTCTTTATTGAACTGAACTAAACTAAGGGAAGAAGAAAGAAAATGGCAAACACTGTGTCCGCTAAATTCATTGGTAAAAATCACATTTATCACAGCTAAATTAATTGTGGTTAAAATCTAATAAACTTGAAAATAAGAGCTAAAGGGTTAGCAGAGATGCGATAGGTCCTGCGTCCTGTGTCACTGATGCACAAAAATCTAAAAGGACGCAGTAAAATCATATCTATGCGTCTCAGTGTTTTTCTTTTTTTCTTCCATTTCTAATGAAAAGAAAACAAATTGTGTTTCTTGAAGTTAATTACCATTTAGCCAATGTCAATTTTAATGACAAGAAGAAGAGGCGCACATTTTTGACCTCAATTAGATTTTCTTTTATTTCAGTCAAAAGTTGGTTACCAAGTGAAATGACTCTACCTTTAATAGTGAATGACAATAGTCATTTCACATAGTAAGCCATACCAGTAATACAAAAGATAATAGTTTTCACATTTATTCATTAAATGACAAAAGCTGAGAAAACTAATAGAATCCGGGGGGGGGGAGTATGGGACGTGTGGTGTAATGGTTTGAGTCATAGGAATGGACTCGTTGACCCAAGTTCAAATCATGGTTGAAGCTACAGTTTATATAGCACTAATACCCTTAGGAAAGGTAGGAATCCAACTATTCTTCCTCCAGCTATGGGTAAAGCTCTGTTTCAAGTCATTTTGCCTACTTTCTTATTTAGTTTCATTAGTGTTTCTAATATATTTCATTACATTAAATACTTAAATACTTGCACCCGGAGGATGCATATTTTTTCTAGTATGAATGATTTTCAAACAGATCTATTTGAGACAGCAGATTAGATTTTAAGACGCACTACCATTCCAAGTCAGAGTTGTCCTGGGAGTAATGACAATGAAGGAGTAATTCCATACTCCCCAGAGCTCCAAAACTGAAAAGGAGCTCTGGGGAGTATGGAATTACATCATGGTATTACGTCTTAAAATCCAATCTGTCTTTTGGTAAAAGAGAGTTTAGTGTCATACCCAGTACAAATCTTTATGGGGGAGAGGTTCTTACCCTTTTGCAGGGAAGACAGTATATTCTAAGCCCTGTCAACAGGAGGTTTTGTTTATTTAGAATTTCAGTTAGACAATAGATTTTTTCAATGTTTTTTTCTTTCTTCTTTTCTTTTAAATTGAACTTTTTTTTTCTTCTTCAAGGAAATATGAATAGTTGCCAAGCGAAATGTTTATTCTAAAACTTTCTTACAATTCTTATTTAAAACTGACAAAGAAATGTCTGTTTTCATTTATAAATTTATTTGTTACTTCCTCTTCCTGATTAGAAAGAATGCAATTCTGAAACCACAATGGAATTTTTTATCAATGGGAAAAATTTCAGTGAATTTCTCATTCTTTTTTACACTGGCAGTTTGTGTGTGTGTGTATATATATATATATATATATATATATAGTATCCAATTGCCGCTTTAACTATTCTGTCATATTGACATCAGTAAATAATCCAAAAGTGCTCAATATATTAAAAATACAGAACAGTAATAATACTAATAATATAATATATATATATATATATATATATATATATATATATATATATATATATATATAAAGTAAGCTTAATGAGTCAGAGAATACCTAGGTTTCTCCTAACGAATCATCAGGATAATTCTGATAATATTCATTGGCTCTACTTTTTGTATTGAGCACTTTAGTATATTTAACTTAGGCAACTATTACAGTATTTCTTTTGGTAAATTTTATAGTACCATCTGATTAGTTTCAGGAGGTGCAGATGATTTGGTCTTTTCTTTTTTTCATATTTATTTTTTCTCCGGGCAAAAGTTTGTATTGTGTAATTACAGAGTATAAAGCCTGGATTTTTTTACTATCAGAGTTTATATATATATATATATATATATTATCCTCTGTTAGTATCTCTGCTATTCCCACGAGTGGAGACGAGTTTCTAATTTATGGAATATTTATTTCCAGCATAAAATATCACACCAAAAAGTTGTCCGACAACAAATAATAAAGTTGGAAACAGAAAGCAAATCAGTGTATCATCATTGATTTTCCTGGGGACTCATTCAAAGCAAATATGTGCGTCCCAGGACGCACTAAATCAAAAAGCTATCAGCATCACTGCAAGTCTTCAATTGATTCAACAATACACTGAGGGGGGGGGGCTGAAAAGTTCTAGACCTTAGAAGTGAATTATTTATCTTCTTTAAGATATGTTTTTTATTTTATTTTATTAAGAAATGAAATGTTAGATTTCACCATGAATAAGTGGAAAAGAATGTATATTTCTTAACTCAAGGTCATTCCCTTTTGGGGCGAAGGGGTGGGGTGGGGGGGCACCTTTTCAGCAGTCCCTGTATATAAGTAAATAGACTTTATAGTTTTATCAAAGGGAATTGATGTAATGACTCCGGTAAATATTTATTTACACCACTCCCTGAAGAAAGCAAAAATAATCTCATTAAGATTGGGGATATTTGTGTAAATATGAAATATAAACTTTTTCTCAATATTTAAAAAATTAAAACTTTATCAGTGTAAGTAAAATACGCGGTTATATTTCAATGAAATAAATACCTACCATTACATTTAGCTATTATTGTTTACTTAATGGCACAGATTTTCCTCATCAAAGTGCGTAACTATTAAATAAGGAAGTAATCTTTAGATTGTTAACAAACTAGTGAGTTGTAATGAAAACGAAGGAGACGCGTCGATACCGGATAACAATTAATAAAAATGTTGAAGCTATTCACAACTATATTAAGAACCTCGGTAAGCTTGACTTAGCCTGGTCATAAGGCCAGAAGTAATGGGGAAAGTGTTACCTTTCCTGTTTTAAAATGGCTGCTACTTCAGCTGTAGCAAAACAAATTCAAACCCTAGATAAATAAAACACACTAAAACTACTATAAGACTACTTACTAATATCGTTTTACTATTTTGAATTGGCGACTATTTTAAAATGGGAAAGTTAACAATTGGAGACACTCAGTGAGAACCTAGCTCACTAGCAATGGTCTGCTAGTCTAGCTCGCTATGGATTTGGTTTTATTTATTTTATGGCATATCAACCTCAGTGGGCCATTTAATGCCGACAAAGTTTTGAAATAAATTCGTTCTTAATGGATACTCCTTTTTTTTTATAAACACATTTTACTATTTAGCCCATAGGTGGTACCCTAATAGGTACTACCACTCCGAGCTCGCTATGTGACAGGTTAAATCTGAGAATTCAAACAACCTGTTTTAAAACAATTTCAATTCATAGACTTTTTAGTCTTTAAAAATCAAATGACATTGTTGGATTTGAAGAAAGGAAAATGATTGACGTGAAATTCCTGTTCAAATTGTAGCCCGTTTTTTTTTTTTTGTTTTTTTTTAACGGTTTCCAATTTTGGGGAAAAAAACAGCAAACATTTTATTATATCCAGTTATTTCTATGCGTTATATTTTTTTTAATACATAGAATGTGACAAATGGAAAATATTGTTTTTTCTTTCTTTCTTTCTTTTTTTTACTTTAATAAATAAACTAAACTCTATTTGAGCAAAATTGACCGAAAAATAGTTTTAAATGCATTAAAAATAAATTACATGTAATATTATTTTGCTTTTTTTTTACTGATGCTCATTATGTTACTACTTTTCAACTTAGACAAAAATTTGATCTTAAATAATCGATTTAATTAATTTTAATTCGTTTTTAAAATGAAAAGCAGACGAAAAAATGGGTATACCTATCTATCGTTGTCCTTAGAGTGAGGTTTATTTTATTTTCGATTTTTTATGGTGTTTTTTAAATTATACGAAAAAAAAAAAAAAAAAAAAAAAAAAAAGACTGGGTAAATCACACATTAAAACGAAAATGAACTTGCAAGAAGAGAGATCCGTGTGACCGTGGAAATAATTCAACTCAAAATTTGCCCCACCCCCACGAATTGGCAGAATGTTCGCCTCAGATAAATTAATACTAACATTATAAACGGGTATATTATGTCTTCATAGAAGATACATCCCGTGGTATAATGGTTAGAAAGTTGGATAAGCAGACCATTGTTAGTGAGTTAGATTCTCACCGGGTGCTCCATACTTCTGGCCTTGTGAAACAACTAAGCTAAGATTAGCAAATAAAACTATATTCTGCCTTCAATCAATAAATAAATGCAGACGAAAGTTACAAATTTAGTCATAATTGTTTTGTTTTTTTTTAATCATAAAAATTATTGAAATCAAAATATTAGATGATACGAAAAATATCCTGGAAGACATCCAAATGATATTATTTATATTATATTCATATATAAATGTTCATTTTACGGGTAGATTATTATTGTAAAAAACACCCTGGGGGTTTTATTATTATTATTACTCAAAATGTGCCACACCCTGGTAGCTTCAAAATATATATAATAAGTAACACCAAAGTTAATTAAAGGATCAGTTTAATCTATAATTTCTTAATATCTGTTGGTAGATATTTTAAGATCTTCAAGGATCAAATAATTTCAATTAAATATTTAATTTATAAAAAGAAAACAATAAAGTAAACAAAAATATTCGATCGTTTATTTATGTAATAAAACTCTCTTCAAAAATAGAAGATAATTAAAAACATCTGTTTCATACAAGGAATTAAAATGACTTTGGTGTATCGACAACGACTTAAAAATTAAAATAATTACCGAACGATTAAAGTTTATAGAGCGAACCAGACTGTCCTTGCTATCGTCTTTTTTTTAATTTTTATTTTTGCAAACATTGGATATAAGAAGAGTTGAACCACAAAAACGGATATAAAATTTAAGTAAGTAAATTAAAATATGGTCTGGTTGCTGGGCAGGCTGGAACCGAGTTGATGAAATATATGACAATATAATGAAATAGTTTGAAGATATGGTGTAAAAAAAAGAAAGATTTAAAAAGAAAATAATATTTACCTTTCGGTCGTCGACTTTTTGGTTTGTCATCAAAAACATTGGCACTTGCTAAGGAAGCCATGATGGCCGAAGGTTCTATAAACTCGACTGTTGCGCCCTCTGTTCTTATCAAGAAAGATAACTCTACTTGCTTATACGAGGTCGGATCAAAATCTATCGAGACTGAAGCTTTATTATCTTCTTGTTTGTCCGTAACCGAAATTTACTACTCAAGTTAAAATTCCTTAAGTCACATTCTCTATGATTTTTTTATATTATTTAACCCTCAATTATTAATAAAATTGTTTTGCATTATTAATACTAATGGCCATATCTACATACTAATAAGTGCAATTGTATTTACTATTTATTATACAACAAAATAGTGGTTTACAGTGTGAACGGGATGACTAATTTGCAGATTGATATAAAAAAATTTGATTTTAATAAATATCTGCTTAGTATTATTGATTTCTAATTTTTTGGTTTTATCTTAATGAATATATTGATAAATCTTAAAAGAAATCCATTAACAAGAAGAAATAACTGTAATTTTATTCTTTACTTCCTATTTTAACTAAATAATTAAATTATAAAAATTGAGTAATGAAAGACGGGAGTGATGGCAGAGTAAATTTCAGTTGTTTTATTTTTCTATTATAACTCCCTCTGTTTCAAATCTTTTTATCTGCATTCTTATTTAGTTTCATTAGACTTTCTAATTTAATGTAATATTTTATTACATTAAAACTTAAATACTTGCTAGTTTTTTAATTTCAAAATTTAAATGAAGACATGACCACAGCTGAGAATACAATGAGGATATCTAGACAAGTCAGTGCTTATTGGAAAGGAATTTATAAAGCCAGTCTCAATATTTTTTGGACAGCAGTTTTTGACAAAAAACAAAATTGTAAAAACGCAGAACTCTCCATCCTCATCAAACTCATCAAATTCAACTCTTTCTTCTTTTCTAAGCTAAAAATTCATTTCAAGAGAAATATCTAAAAGTGAGGAAAAATCAGAAGAAACATGATAGAGCATTTCTAGACTATATCAAAATAGGAGTTCCAATGGTGCTTCGATCAATGTAAAACTCACAGGAATAGGTGTTGAATGCTTGGGGACTAATTTGAAGAAAATTAATGCATCATTAATTGTTTATAATATAATAATAATGAAATTTATTGTGTACAGTGCTCATGTGCACCACAACTCATCAAAGTCTCATGTCTAGTACATAGAATAATGTATTAGTGTCAGGAACATGAATAGCATACAGTAATAATATACATGTATGTGTGCGTGTGCATGTGCATGCATATTTGTGTGGAGGGGGGTATCAGGTATAGTGTTGGCAGATTACAGGAAGCATGGAGGCTTTGAACGATGCAGTGTTTCACCAGCCTACAATGGATGCAGGCAGTTTATTCCATGCCTTAGCAACTCTGAGCGTGAAAAAATGTTTCCAAAAGTCATGTGAGCTATGCTGTTTTCTGACTTTGTAGGCATGTTCACGTGTGTTAGAATCATGGAGATGAAAAAGGTGCTCAAGGTTGCTGTTGTTAAGATAATTAATGACCTTATGAGCATTTACCAGGTCAGTTTCCAGATGCCGAAGTTTCAATGAATTCATTCCCAGGGCAGCAAGATGTTCAGAATATGGCAGATGCCTGATGGAGGGTATTCATTTGGTTGCATGTCTCTGTACAGTTTATGTCTTGATAAACTACAATTTCAATGTAGACTCTGTTGGAATTATTGGATATATATATTATTGGATATAAGGCGTGAGGCAAATGGTCACTTCTACTTATAGACTTGTCGACTACCATGTGACCAGCCTTCTTATCCAATCACTGGCAGTGCTGCTGCTGCTGTTGTTGTATTTATACTAGCCCAATTCTAATCTTAGCTCATTGATACTTGGATCTTCTTGGACATCGGACCTAAAGGAAACAATACCACAGGACTTATTGACTTACTTACTTATTTACTTTAAGATCTTTTACAACTGGCCAAGGATGGCGGCCAAATACTTAACAGACTTTTCTGAACACACATTATATTTCTAATCGCAGTTAATGATTTTATATATGTGTTTGTGTAGGATGAGGTTTGGGGTGTTTTAAGATTTAAATGTAGCTGGATATTCTGGTAGTGTGTTCTTTGGGTTTTTTGCTTTTAACCCCTTCATCTCATTTGGTGGTCACGTTGAAAAGAAGGAATTTAAGGAACGAAAAAGAAAGAGACAAAGACAGGAGGTAGTTTATGACTTAGGCTTTATTGACTGGGTCATAGTCGCGTAGCAAAGGAATATCTACCTGGCTATTAGGAGCGATTAGACCCAGTTAAGGCCTCAACTCGAATGGCCGGGATAATCTTTTAGGAGTCGGAGGGGGGACAGTCCTTTTTGTTGCACATGTGTGGAGGGTTCTTCCAATGAAGGCTCATGGGAGTTTGTTGCTTTTTTTTATTTTAGTTTTATTTTAGTTTTATTTAATCCTCAAAGGCACAAGGCACAAAATGGAAGTTAGGAAGATTATTAGGTATATCACTCTTCCAAGTGAGGAGGAATTAACTGCCTTGAATAGCAGTAACATCAAATTTTGTTTCTTACTTGGGCTCAACACTCACCTCTGCTGCTTGTATGAAAGTAACTCAGCGATATAGCAGACTCCCCACCCACTTTTTTTTTAAAACCTATTCTGACATAAACAGAATCACAAAAGTGAGGATCAAACTCACTATTATCAAATTGGCTTGTTTAAACATAAAAACAAGATCGTTTAAAACATCCCATTCTTGTAAATGTCTTGCATGTGTATTTACTCAAACCCTCTGTGCTTACAACCAAGTCACAGTTCTTGCTAGACAACCACTGTTAAGCAGCAATGAGCCTGTTCAATACTTAAATGGGTGACCATTTAAGCCATACCAGGTTCTGTAAGCAACCTGATATCAAAATTACTTGATTCGGCATTAAATAACCCCAAAAGGGTTGGTATGCTGTAAAACAAAACAATCACCAACCAACCAACCAACCAACCAACCAATGAAACCCTCTGCCACGAGCAAGATGTAAAACAAGGGCAATTCAAAGCAGAATTCAAAGTTTTCCTTCTCCTGGACTGGTTGCCTAGCCAATAAGGAGGAGAAAAATAGTCTGAATGATAAAAATGATTAAAACTATCAGATATTTTATACACCTTGAGAGGGTTGGAAATGTGACTGGTGGAAAAAATCATACTAAAAGCATCAATATGTCTTTATATAAAAATATTTCATCAACACATTTCATGGAGGAGGCATGCTTCATGTAATGGTTACCTACCATTCACATCCATATTTTCTATTACAAACACACTCCTATCCACACTTACATTAACACACATACCTACCTATTCTCATACAAGCTATGATCCGATTCTTCTAATCCATTTCTGCAAATTGTTTCAGTGACTGAATTGTTTCTGTGACCCATGTAATTGGGGGTCAGACATGTGACCCATATAATTGGGGTCAGACATGTGACCCATGTGATTGGGGGTCAGACATGTGACCCATGTAATTGGGGTCAGACATGTGGCTGTACACATTGCACAAGTCGGAAAAACACTTGGTCCCTTTGTCGTGTCTTTGGAACAATTGAAAATATCTTCAACAACTGTAATACAGAAAAAATGCATCTCTGATCTCTGCAGAACTGAACACTTTTTTTTACCCATTCTTCTTTACGGTTGTTGAGAACTTTGGACTTTTTCCCTTTGTATCATTTTGTAAACTTGTTCGTTTGTGTTCATCAATATATATATATTATATATATATATATATATATATATATGAACAAGAATGATAAATATATATATATATATATATATATATATATTTATCATTCTTGTTCATTCCATTGTCTTCAGTTTTTTCCTTTATTGTTGCCTATTTAATTGTTTACTGTTTCCTTAGATTGGATTAAGCTATCTGTAAAGTTATGCAGTCTAACAATACAGAATAGTTATCATCATAGGAAATGTACATAATGGCTTGAGTTTAGCTTGTTTATGTTTCACTTTGTGCTTATGCCCTTATAAAATCATTCTTTCTCCCTCAGACTGAACTCTTTAGCCTTTATAAGGCATCGAGACAAGGAGAAGGAAAACTCTGAATTCAAACCCACTGGATTAATTAAAAGTAAAATCACCAAAGTGGCCTATTATCAGTATCAGCTGAACAGCGAGGGAGTCTATCCCTTTTTTACTCGAGCTTGACCAGGGAGATTGTTTTTACATCTGAAGTAGAGTGCCACACCTACCATCAGCCCTCACTTTATCACTGCTACTCATGTGCTACTTATGTGCTGAGTTGGTGAGGGCTGGTATCAAAACTTGAACCTTATGGTTCCAAGGCAAATCCTCTACCGACTAAGCTAAACCAGCCCCTTACCTCACTTAAGAAAAATTGTCGGAAAAATTATAGTTGAATTATCTCCCCCTGCCACCAGGGGGTGAATTGCCAATATACGATATTGGCGACAAAATTAAAACCCATGACGAAAGTCACTTATCAAGGGGATGTCTACCAAGCGAGTCGCTTTTTCAAGCGCACCCTTCACTTATCATATGAGCTTTCACCAGATGAGACGCAATTTTCAAGTGCTTCTTATTAATAGTGAGTAGAATAGTATGCCACAAATTTGCAACCCCCTTTTTGTACACTTGAATATATGTTTCTTTATTTTCAACTGTTGTTATCGTCTTCTTTCATCCAAAATTACTGGCTTATCTCTGGGGAATTTTAAGAGTCCTCAATACTTTTGTTTTTCTCTTAAAATACTTTTGTCACATCCTGCTTGTGGGGGAGGAGTTGAGTAAATAGAAACACTACTCTTATTGTACAAACCAATTAGTAAACAAAAAACAATACTAGAGAATCTGAACAACAAAAACCAAAGATAAAAAAAACAAGGTGAAATTCCTGAATATATTTATTTATTTATTACTTTTATATAAATGATAGACAAACAACTCAGATTAAAATACATTCAAATACACATTTATATATTTACAAAAATACTTTTTTTTCTTCAACAGAAAATAATCCAAAGTATTGATTAAAAAAAATAATTTCTGTAATAGAAATCTTTTAAAAAATGACAAAGTTAAATGTTAACAAACATTAACTTACTTCATAAGGCAAATATTGAATTATAAATCATTAAAAAACTTTAATCTATATACAGGGGGATAAACAAAAGAAATACTATTTCTCAGAATTTTTGAGATGAGGCTTGATAATTAGTATTATTTGGATTATTCAGACTATTGTTATCTGTTATTTCGACCTGTACCCTTCCGGCCTTCTTCAGGTATTTCTTTTTAGACTCAGGAACCTAATAATAGAATAATAATTAACACAGCTTAACACCTGTACACCAGCTATGGTTAGCGGAATGAGAACAGGATACCCCAGTGGACTGAATGAAGGGTTAGGTTCAAAGTTCTGTGATGGCTCCTGATTACGACAAGAAGGTTCTTGATTATGACAAGAAGATTCCTGAGTCCGAAAAGAAATACCTGAAGGAGGCCGGAGGGCACATCGGCCGAAACATTGTACAAATAACAATGAAGATGAGGACAATAGTCTGAATAATCTAAATAATACTAAAAAAAGTAATGTTAACACACATATGAAAGTCTCCACTTGTTTACTATTCCTGTCAACAGATTCTCGGGAATTCCAAAAGTTGATTAAAAAGATGTTAATATTTCTATTGGAATATCTTTATAAGAAAAGCAGAACTGATATTACAGAGAGACAAAAGGGGAAAATTCCAGTAATGCACTGACAGGGATGCTGAACAGGCAGAGACATTGAAATCATAAGATCAAAAAGAATATAAAAAATGTCAACAATTTTTATAAACACCCTATATATATATATATATATATATATATATAAGTATATTTTGACAGCATTTTTTCCTTTATGCATGGTTTGTTGAACTTGACAAACATTTCTTGTCTGACGAGTTTTTTTTTTATCCTTCCCAATTGTCTGGCCATCGTTTTTATATCGGGGTGGAAAAACAAAGATTTCAAATACTTAAACCAAAAAACCCCACCTTAAACAAGATCAACTTCGAATCCAGCCAACATATTCTCAAATGCCTATAATTTCCCATCAATTCTCCTCCCACCATACCCCATAACATTTTTTTTATAAACTTGTGAGTCCCTCCTCCTACTTATTCCCACAGCTATTGTTTGTTTATAAAGAACCACAGAAACATTCACCACTTCACACCTGATTAGGACACAAAGTAGTGCAGAAATTATTAGTTAGAAACTTTGGTGGATTCATGCACCAATTCCACCCTGATATATACAAAAAAAAAAAAAGATTGCCAGACAATTGGAAAGGACAGAAAAGAAACTCATCAGACAAGAAATGTCTGTCAAGTTCAATAATATATATGCTTCCTTCCTGGTAGAGCACTCTAGGGGAGACATTAGTTGAACTCTCACCATTTAGTGTAACACATTTACTCGCCTGTTGTTTACAGACTTGAGTTCTCTGGTGATTATAAAAACATATATCCTGTAAGTATGTATCCATTAATTGTTTGCCCCTGACTGACAGTCTCTGATGGCTGAAAGGGTAAGGAGCTTGGCAGACAAAAATTATGTTGGGTTTCACTCTCGGTTAGGGGTAGCTGTTAAATAAAGTCTAGCCGTACTGATGAGACATAAACATCGAAACATGGGTCTGTGGATGACTGATATATATATATACATATATATATATTTTGGAGGATATGTGCTTAATGAATTTTAGGCGGGCATATATGTTCAAATGTAAGGCTAAACAAATCGAGAAAATGTCAATTCCTGAATGTACATTTCGACTTATTAGGTCTCATCAGCAAGGTTATAGACATGGGAGACTGCTTCGTGTGTGATTCGAAACCTTGCTGATGAGACCTAATAGGTTGAAATGTACATTCAGGGATTGACATTTTCTCGATTTGTTTAGCCCTACATTTGAACATATATGCCCGCCTAAATTCATTAATTATTAACTAATTAACTTTCAAAATTAGGTATGACTTCAATTAAGCACATATCCTCCAAAAATTGTCGGCTTAAAGCCATATAAAAAAATAAACACATTTGTTTGTTTACTTAACCTCATATATATAATATATATATATATATATATATATATATAATCTTTGTTCCATTAATTTCATAGTTATAATTTAAGTGACTAACAATGGTAAAAAAAGATAAATTTCTGCCCAATTATTTTTTTTTGATAAAAATATTCAATTGTAAATTGTATTTTACAAGTATTCCTTTTATTTTATTTCTTTTTGTTTTTATTGCATTGCTCTGATTGTTTTATTTGGTTTGACCTAAGATGTATGGACTGGAAACAAAGAAGTTGCCCCCCAACAAGATTTGAACTCAAACACCATAACTTTAGTTTAATATAGACAGCACCTTACAATTTAAGCCATGGAATTCAATCAGTCGACCTGAGTTCAAATCCTGGATGAAGCTACAGTTCACATAGCACTAATACTCTTGGTAAAGGTATGAATCCAACTACTCCCCCCCTCCAGCTATGGGTAAATAGTAGGGCAGACTGGGCTCTTTAACTTTTGTTAGGCAACCAGTCTAGGAGAAAGAAAACTCTGAACTCAAACCTGTTAAACTTCACTTGGTGTGGTCACTACTAGAATAGGCTCAGTCCTAATTAGTGATCTATTTCACTAATTTAATTAAATTTATTCTAATTTAATCAACATAATTCAAATCTACAAAACTCTTAAATCCAACTTAATCTCGTTTACATGGATTAAATATATTCAGCCATTCATTTTTAAAAAAATCAAATTTGTTAGAAATTTAAACTTTGGCATATTTGTTTAAACTTCCATATTCATCAAGCAGCCAGAAAGAAAAAAAAAACTATTAATGGTCTGTGATAGACAACATATAACTCTTGATAAAAGATGATTTTTTTTTAAAGACTGATAATGTAGACCTGTCCAAATTTTAGATCAAATAAATTTATTAATAAATCAAATAGGGCACCCAACTAGTAGGGTGACCATGTCTGTACTTTAAAGATGTCTGCAAGAAGAACATGAAGACAAGCCACATCAACACCAACACATGGGAGGCTGGTGCAAAAGACTGTGCGACCTGGCGCCTTCTCATCAAACAAGGAACAAGAAGGAGTGAAAAAGAGAGGAAAGTAGCCGCCGCAGAAAAGAAAGCCAAAAGGAAGGATTGGTTGGTTGGTTTATTAATTTTAACGGCATATCAACCCGTCCAGGGTTATATCATGCCTAGCTGTTGGGGTGTTATACATATTGTGTATTCATATATATACTTTTAGTAATTGGTTTTAACAATGTGTTAGCATTATTGGGAATTATATTGTATGGCATTGATTTGTTTCATGTCTATATTCTATGGTATAATTTTATTTTCCTTAAAAAGGAGAAAATAACCCCAATGTTAACATTTTCAAATAGATCCTTCATATTGTTTGCTTTAAAATAATGTTTTCTGATGTGAGCAAAAAATCTGCATTCCATCAATAAGTGTTTGACTGTCAGGGGTGTTTGACATGTTTCACATTGTGGTTGTTGTTCTTGTTTGAGTATATAAGAGTGTGTTAGTTTTGTATGACCAATGCATAATCGGGACATAATGACTTGTTCCTTTCTAGACTTCCTTAAAGTTGGTCTGCACAAAAGGAAGGAGAGACAACAGCAACTCCAGCAAGCATCACTGTTTGCAGTCACTGCACCAGAGATTGCCATTCAAAAATTAATCTGTTCAATCACTCACACAGTTGCAGATTAAAAAAAAAAAAAGTGGACACTACTCCATCGTCTTTAGTAGATGGAAGGATGCCAACAACTAAAAAAATCTTATTGGACAGCCAAACGCTCAGACTAAATTAACCTTGTGTCACATTTTGGTTTCTTGTAAAGTTGAATTTAACCTTGTAGATTGGCAACCAATCTAGGAGAAGGAAAACTCAGAATTCAAACCAGTTGTACTCTGCTTAAAAATTAAACTTGTGTCACATCCTGCTCATAGCACAGGGGTTGAGTAATTACCTATAATTGTGTTTTGACAAAGACTTTTCAAATGATGTTAACAAGAAAAATGATTTTGAACGCTTATCATAATGTAAAGAAAGAAAAGGTAACGAGTATGTTGTTCATTTACCTGTATTTTTATTTTTTTGATGTTTCCTTAATATTTCAAGATTGATATCTCATCTTCAGAAGACTTCAGAGCCCATGAAGGGATTTTCATGCCTGTCCTTATTAATCCGTATTAGTGTGGAGATAGTAACTTGTGTTTATATATTTGTTTGAATGTATTAATATTTCAACATTCAGTATCATGCAGTGCTTTGAACACATATGATTTTTTAAAATGGATGCCAAGTTGATAATATTGTTGCGACAGAATTCAAATGTATAAATTTTCTTTTCAGTTGTTTTCAATGTCTGAATGTATTAATATTCTAACATGCAGCGTCACATTGTGCTCTGATTACATATCACTTTTAAAAATGAACACTAACTTTAAAGTTTCTATTAATTTTTTTTAGATGAGACTTGATAATTAGTATTATTAGGATTATTTGGACTATTGTCCTCATCTTTATTGTTATCTGTACAACGTTTTGGTCGATGTGCTCTCCGGCCTTCTTCAGGTATTTCTTGTCGGATTTGGGAACCTTCTCAAACTCAGGAACCTTCTTTTTGAACTGCAGGTTCAATCTTGGTCGGGGGCCACAGTAACATAGAATAATAATTAACACAGCTTAACACCTGTACCCCAGCTATGGTTAGCGGAATGAGAACAGGATACCCTCGTGGACTGAATAAAGGGTTAGGTTCAAAGTTCCGTGATGGCTCCCCATTAAGACAAGAAGGTTCCCGAGTTCAAAAAGATGGTTCCCAAGTCCGACAAGAAATACCTGAAGAAGGCCAGAGGGAATATCAGCTGAAATGTTGTACAGATGACAATAAAGATGAGGACAATAATTCTAATAATACTAACTTTAAAATGTTGTTGTGACAAAATTCAAACGTATGAATTTTTGTTTTCCATTGCTTATATCTGTGATTTGTTGTTGGTTTGTGGGTGTGTAAATGTGTTATGAGAATGTTAGGTGTGCCTCAGTATAAGTGTAAGTGTGACTGTGTGTGTTTGTTTATTTATGATTAGTGTGCCATGTGTTGAATAGCTGTTTGTTGATTACTTATTATATAATGAACTCTGTAGTGAGTTCAGTTCTGTTATTTATGTGGATGTAATTTGTATATTAATAATGCTTCTTTAATTCTCAAATTGCCAACATTTCTTTCTCTGGATTCAATTGGAAATGCCATATTTTTTTTCATGTTTTTGCATTTCAAAAGGTGTTTGTGGAAAGAAGATGCCTATGTGTGTAGGTATTCCTTGGTCCTAATGTGTAGCAGTCTGGTAGGGCTACCTATCTAAAACTGGTTTCTGGGCACCTCACGTGGTGTTATGGTTAGCAAGCAAGATTCGCAGACCATTGTTTAGTGAGTTTGAGTCTCACAGGGAGCCCCATAATCTGGCCTTGTGCCACATCTAAGCTAAGCTTAGTAAATAACTATGGGCACCTTATATGGTGTAATGGTTAGCAAGCTAGATTTGAAAACCATTGTTAGTGAGTTCAATTCTCATTGGGAGCCCTATAAACTGGCCTTGTGCCACATCTAAGCTAAGCATAGTAAATAACTATATAAAACTGGTTGCATTTGTCATATTGTATTTGGTATACATTATTAATATTAACTAATTGTTAAGGACATTAGTACAAAGAGAAATGCTAACAGGATTTAAATTCAGGTTGTCAATTCCATTTCCACTTGTTATATAAAGCGTGCTTCCATTATGAGGGCTGAGGTTAAGGGTTAGAGTTTGGTCCCTTATAATCTTGTTTAGAATCTGCCAACTACCATTTAGGATACAGTTTTATATATCCTAAATGGTAGTATAAACAACAGGCTGATTGAAAAATAAGTCCCTATTTTAAACTATTTATAATTTTTCTATGCAGTTACATTTTTCTCAATTCTTTAATGTACGTTTCTTAATACATGACATAATCTATGTTGTTGTTGTTGATTCTCCTCTACATTTTGTAATTGTTATTCATTAATGGCTGAGACACCATTTTCCTGTGAGATGGATGGTTATACGTGGTCCGCCTGATAGGCTGGTCAGAAGCCCTTTTTTGCATTTTTTCATTGGGGTTCGTTTGCAGACCATGTCTACTCTATGAAGCCAATGACTTTTGGAGAACTTGAAGGATGAATACAATTATTTCTGTCATTCCACAAGAATTCCTGGGAAGACCAGTTCATACAATTCTTGAGTGACATAAAAAGTTGGAAGTGAATGCTGGTGCCCATATAGAATTTTAAATAAAAACTACATGTTATGTGTATTCTTCTCGTTTCAGTTTTGTAAAAAATACTCATTCAGAAATAAATTATGAGATTTTTAATATAGGAAGGGAGTTACTTTACAATCACTCTGTATATTTAAGTTAGGATATTTCTTATTAAAAATAAAGATTCAAACTCTAACCGTTACCTCAACCGTCATTCTCTGTATATAAAGTTGTATGCCTATCCATACTCTTATATGAAAGTGAGTCATGAGTGTTATATTGCAGACACCTGAAAAAAAACTGGAGGCATTCCACATCAACTGCCTCCAACGCATACAATTCAGGATAAGAAAGGTCACCCCCCGCCCAACTAACTAAAGCATTTAACGATCTAATATTTTTGTTATCATTTATTTTTCAAAATGAAATTTATAAGAGAAAATGGACAAGAGAATAATGGAACCAAAATGGCCTCCAAGTTTCGGCTGCATAAAATATTTTGTTACTTTTGAGAAATCTTGTAATATTTACAGAAAAAAAATTATTCCCCCCCCCCCCCAAGATCTTTATTTGTCAGTGGCATAATTCTATTCAAACTGTATTACTTTACTTGGGGGTGGAGAACAGCATTTTTTCACCTATAAAAATTCTGAGATGCAGTTGTATTGATTCAAACAAATTCGTATTTTCACTGTAGATTTACGGTAAAATGAAAATGACCAACCAAAATATAAAGCTTCCTCAATGTGAAAGAAACAAGGAGAGGTTACTCTCATTTATGTAGCTAATGTTCAGATTACCATAACAATTAAATCCTTTTCTCTGAGCCTGTAGTAAAGAGGAGACTTAATTGCCAATGACACAATACCAAAAACCTTTTATAAATTAAATATTTATGTTACAAACAGAATCAAAAAACAATTGCCATGTAGTGATTAGAAGATTTAAAAGTTCATACAGAATTTAATTCAGAATTTGTATAAAATAAATATTTTAAGTCTTTATTGTTTATCTTTTTGCATTGTTAATAGTTTTGATGTTTGGAATAATCTTTCTAATTATTTTGTGTGCAATTTTGTAGTGGTGGATTTTGTGGTGATGGATTATCATATCCAATAAATATTTTGGAACTATCATATTTATATATGTTGGTTTTTTTTTTATCTCCTCA
Source organism: Doryteuthis pealeii (assembly GCA_023376005.1). Taxonomy (NCBI): domain Eukaryota; kingdom Metazoa; phylum Mollusca; class Cephalopoda; order Myopsida; family Loliginidae; genus Doryteuthis; species Doryteuthis pealeii. The sequence continues at coordinate 89,508,961 of CM042163.1, read as the reverse complement.
TTTTTATCAGCTGATCAAATTTCTATCCTTCAGGTGTCAGTCAATAAATAACAGTTTTGAAGATTATTTACTCTCATCTGAGGAAGGTTGGAAAACTGACCAGCCAAAAATGGATATGAAAAATGTCACAAGAAAGATAAAGAATTCAAATGTATCATTGGACTTTTCAGTTTTTAATTAGAAAATCTTTTATTCAATTTAGTAACAGAATTTTTCAAAAATACTGGATATACCTGCCCCTCCCCCCAAAAAAAACAAAACAAAAACAAACCAAAAACAACTTAGAAAATCTTATGTCAGCCGCACAAATTCCTGTCAACAAAAGATTCCCTTATATTTGGAGCCATTGCTGAATCAAATGATTTTAATTCAAGGATTTAAATTTTTTTTAATTTACAAAACCAAATGTTTTTTTTTTTATTAATTGCTTTTACATGACAGCATTTTAAGATGCGGCCTAAAGCCAGGTGTATAGGGCACCCAGTGAGACTCACTATCAATGGTTTGCTAGTCAAGTCAAAATAAATTATCTATTGTATAAAAATACAGAAAAATTATTAACCCTTTTTGTGTAGAAGAACAATTTGAGTCACTTAAATATACTTAATGCATGAAGGTGAAATGGAACTTTAGTTCACATTACTTTAAAATTTTGAATTTTGTTTGATGCACTCAATCCTAAAATAAAATAATTTAATGGTTTGGTGGTTGGTTTTGAAGGCTATCACAATGCAAGTGTAAAGAAAAATAAGGTAACTATGGTGTTGTTCGTTAACCTGTGATTTATTCTTAATATTTCGAGATAAAAATCTCTTCTACAGAAACTGAAGCTGTTGCTAGTGACCGTCCATTCTGTTTTGTGTCTTATATTTCTAAATTCTCTGCATGTGTGTGTATGTGTGTTTAACAGTGTCTGATTATCATTCCAGGTTTGGCTTACCCTCTAAGCATTAACCTGTTTGTTTATTTTCAGACCCATCTGATTCTCTTTTTTTCTTTCATTTTTTTTTTGTTGTTTATGCGTATGTATCTGATTATCATTCCAAGTTTGGCCTACCCTTTTTTTTTATTATAAAAATGATTTAAAAAATACTTTATTACTTTTAAAACTTTAATAAAATAGCAGAAATTTCAGTGAATAAAATTTCTCTTATAAACACACTTATAGCCCCCCCCCTCCCCCAAAAAAAGTGTATTGTAATATTCTAATTGTGAAACTACAAAAAACAAATCTTATTTCATGGTCAAAAGTGTATTCCAGT